>CM070507.1:31945452-32136505 GCA_036346375.1 Guadua angustifolia
CCGCCTCTCTCCGGTCCCTCATGGCCGCCGCCGCCGCCACCGCCTCTCCGGCTGCCGCCGCCCCCTCGTCGCGTGCCGCCTCCGCCTTGGCCTCCCGCCGGGGTTTCGTCACCTTCGGCGGCGTAGCCCGCTCGCCCGCGCTGCGATCTGACCGTCTCCGCACCGCCGGCGGCTTCTCTGGTAACGGCCTTTCCTTTCGGTCTCGTGCTCGGCCAGTGGCGTGGTTCCGTGTCGTCCTGTTGGGCTAGAGCTCTCGAGAACTGGCTGCGGTAGTGTAAGCACAGTTTGCAATTGCTGTTTCTGCGGGGGTTTCTGTCGAGAGAAATGCATTATACTAGTACCATACGGCAGGAGGAGAAATTAGATCTAGCCAGTGACTTGTTGAGTAGTATTCCTACTACTCTACTACCAGGAAAAGTATAAATAAAAACTAGCTAATCTGATCTATTGAATTTACTGTACCGTAAAAGAAGGATGTTTGCTGCATGTACTCCTACGGTTCTCATTTGCTAGGTGAAACTTGTGGATTGAAGGGGTCTGCATCGTGGCGTTTTTTTAATTCACAATACATAACATCACATGTGTAGCGCTAGACCGGGCATCTGATGTTTCAGAAGCTTTCCACTTCTGTCGTGGCATGTTTTGTTATCTTCATACTATTTGCATCGAATGTAAAATGGCTTATTTTTATTCCGCTTTATCACTGTAAAATTCTGTCACCATTATAGGTGTAATTGAAGGGTTTAAGTTGTAGTTGGAACCATAGTTATTGGATTTGCTATAAACCCCCGTGAATTGCGAACTAGATTTATCAAACCTGAACTTGTTTAGAGTACGGGTTTCATGTTTGCCGTGAAAATTGGAAGAAAAGTGGCAAAGCGCGAATCGAAATCCCATACCACGATTTGGTTGAACTACGTTTCTGGTAATGGGAGCCAGAGCGGAGAGTTAGCCGACGCGCAAAGGCAGATGGCGCAACGAAGGCTGGCGTGAGTTGCTAGTCAAAAGTGGTGAAGGCAACCGCATCGGGGACGACGCGGGCCGGATTGGCGGCCAAGGTCGCGGGTGGAGTCACAGGCCTGGCTTTGATGGCCGGTCTGGAGCGGCGATAGGCAGGCGGCCGGCTCAGATCGCGGACCTCGTGGAGAGCCGGCGCACGGAGGCGGGGCCAACCAGAGTGGTGTCGTGCTCGGCCGCAGATGCGCGTCACCAGTGACGAGGCCGAAGGCTGGAGGAGGCCGACAACAACGGGCGGAGGAGCCATGTTGGTAGAGGTGGCTGCCCCCGAGAGTGTAGATTTCTTCTCCCAGGGGCACCGATAGCGGAAGTAACGGGGTGACGGCTAGGGATGGCGCAAGTGCAACACCGGTAAACCCTAACCCTAGAACCTAGTGCTCTGATACCATATTATAAATAGCACTTGTTGTACTCAATATAAGGCCAGTAGGCCAGAATATATAGAGTATATGAGGGTACAAAAGGAAAGCTTATATAAGGAAAACCTATATATGGAGAGTCTATATATAACAATATCATATCCTTATCAGGAACTAGTGCATAATTACTCAAGTTGATAGGATGACAATTTATCAAACAAATTTATAAAAGCTACATCTTTAACAAAAGTGGCATAATAAATGTAAAATGCTGCATCCTCTGACTGCGGAGGTGGATAGCTTACTCTGTTTGCTTTCCCAGTAGTAAAAGTTTTATCTGTGCAGAGACACGATTTATTCAGATTGATATGAGGACTCAACCTTTGTTGATTCATTCGGATTCTTGCTTTTCTTTCCCGTGCTTTTCTCATTACTCCAATTTATCCCACTCCAAGACACCGATTATTAGTTGAGTGACATTGCAGAGCGAACCAAACTCTTGTTTTTTTTTTCTGTTAGTGCTGAGACAGGCATCCAAATGTAACACTGTTGACAACTTGACATGGACAAACTAAGCTATTTTTTTAGAAAGCTGGATATTAGCATGGCTTTTTAGGGTGTGCCCACAAGTTTAACTGCAAAGGGGGCTACCCAATACTGAAAACAGTGTTTACATCCATCATTGTTATTACGGCGTTGCCTAGAGAATGACAGGCGGCCGCTTGGACTTCTAGGCATCGCGGCAGCGCCTAGGCGTGGGACAGGCGTTGTGACGGCCGACTGGACTAGAGGCAGGGGATAAGAGGACGGGAGTCACGGGACAGTTGGTCACGAGCCAAATCGCGTGGAGAGGATGGGAGATTGGGTAACCTAGAGCACCGCCGCCTAGCTCGCCACCTCCATCGCACCGGTAATCCCCCTTCACCTCTCCCTCCCCCTCCGCCTCCACCTCTGCTGCTGCCCCCGCCTTGTACTACGCCGCCACTACCTCCCCCTCCCCCTCCCCCTTCGCCTCCACCGCTGCTGCCGGGACCGTCGGGCACTGGGTAACCCTAGAGCTCTTCCCGTTTGTCGCCAGGCCCGTGAGAGCGGAGATAGAGAGCATGGGGCGGAGGTGGTGGAGAGGAAGAGACAGCGCAAGTGCGATCACGAGAGACCTAAGGTTGAGGGGTTTTAGGCGGGAGAGCAGGGAGAGAGGCGAGGCGCGGAGGAGGGAGGAAGCCATTGGGGACGACGGGAAGGAAGTAGAGGAAGAGGAAGGGTTCGGGATTAGAGCAAGAGATGGGCCATGAGAGGGAGGGATAGGCTTCTGATGGCCTTATCCTCTGGCACGAATCTTATAGCACAAGTTTACGCCTTCAAGATTGATGCAACAGCTTGTTTATTTGGTCGCCTAACTGTCGCCCAGGCGCCTTGGAGGCTACTCGCCTCGCCGGGGCGCTGTGATACCATTACATCCATGGTCTCTCATGAGAGTTAAATGTTGGCATATATACTTTGGACAATCAGAATTTCATCAGCATTTAGGACCAGTAATGTTTGCATTATAGCACAAACCACAAATAGATGTGCTTCTCCATGCTGCAATGAGATGGTATGTTGAGCCTGTAGGTGCCACTTTCTGATCATCATAATAATAGTGAACATTTCAAGTATGCTAGGTCCAGTTGCACCAAATAATTTCATGGTATTTGTCAAGATGAAGCTTATTGTCATCATATTTGTGAATCAAAGTTTTTTTATTTAATTGATTTGTTTTTGAACTTCTATAGACCTGCTGTATTTGTATCTTTGTTCTGTACCTGGAGACATAAGTTTTGGCATTTCTATTTTTTGTTGCAACTTTGTGATGTTTCTAAATTCTAATATGTATTTCTTTCGAGAACTTTCAGCAGGAAAACCGTATTTTGAGTGTAGTAGCCTTTTCAAACTTCTTTCATGGAAACAACCTAAGGTGCTCTTTGTTTTGCATACTAAGCAGTTGTATCTGCAGGTGTGCGAACCCATGTTGCAGCTGTTGAACAAGCGGTTATACAAGGTGCTACGAAGCTGGAAGCTCCAGTTGTTATTGTTACAGGTGCCTCCAGAGGGATTGGAAAAGCCACTGCATTGGCACTTGGAAAAGCTGGCTGCAAGGTGAGCTACTTAGCTGTCTTAAGATAGTCATTCCCCATTGAGAACAAGTTCTATAAATGCAGATATAGTCAGCAGCTTATCCAACATCCAGTAGGATTTTTGTGTGTATGCCTGTTTTTGTTATGTTTTGCTTTGTTATTTTGAGTCTTTCATATCTGAAAGGTGTAATTTTCACATTCTTGTAATTCAATTGCGATGAACATTCCTATATGGCTAGACATGTGGTTGTATAGTGGTACCCAACTGCTTGCAAATGAAGAGGGTCATCCCATTCTTCCCATTTATGTAATGCTAAATTTAACCTCAGGGAACTGTCGCTGACTTGACCTGCAGGTCCTGGTGAACTATGCCCGGTCCTCAAAAGAAGCTGAAGAAGTCTCCAAAGAGGTGAACTTGTTGATTAAAAAATCAGTATTATATATATATATATATATTGTTGGGTATTATTTGGCTGTCTGTCATTTGATGTGAGAAGCTTCTTAAGATAAGGACAATATGAAGACAGTTTGTAACTGGTGCATGGCCATAATACTTATTGATTAGTCGCTTTGATTTTCACTACAAGTGACCAGATTTATGCCTTGAAGACTCCATTGTTGTCATCTCTCGTTAATAGACTCCATTGTTGTTATCTCTCCTTAATTCTCAGCATTGTGGATATTTCATTCTGCATTGTTCTTTCATGTTTGGCCTTGTACAGGAATACATAAAACTATTATCATTTGTGACTTGCGACCTCCTATCGGAGTAAGCAATAACATAGTTATGCTTAATTATCATTGCTTGTTCTGAAGTTGCATAGTCTCGGAAATGACAATGAGAATTCTGCCCCCATACTGTTCTAAAAAAATCATCCTTGAGTTACATTTCAGAAGTCACCGCAATGCAATGTGAAATGTAGTTATTCGTTCAGTATTAGCTTCTATTATTTCATTGGCACATTGTAACTTCTTTTTATGACTAGTATATAGTAACAATAATAGTTATCAATAAGCCAATAATTACATAGAAATAGAAAGTTTTTTCTAATGTTGTTGATTCAATGATATTCAAATGTCTTTCTTGTACAAATAAAGAAATCTAGTTGTTTTAGTTCAATTATGATTGAAAACTAGCAATACATACACCTGGAAATACTGATCACCATACAGAAACACATTATATGTTTCTGAAGAGGCACCGTCATTTGGATTTTTTGTTTTTGTTTTTTTCCCCAACTTTAACCTACATTTAGTGAGGCACTTGAAATGTTATTTTCGCAGATTGAAGAATCTGGTGGTCAGGCTATTGCCTTTGGAGGAGATGTTTCAAAAGAAGCTGATGTAGAATCTATGATGAAAGCAGTAAGTGTAGATTGTTTATCGAAGGAAAAGGGTTTTTTCTTTTACTTCTACTTAGATCCTTGACTATTTAAACTTGGTTATGATTAGTTTATGAATCTATCAGGCTGTTGATAAATGGGGAACAATTGATGTCCTGGTGAATAATGCAGGTTGGTCCCAATGGTAGTTTGCACTTTTTTAGCTTCCTGTATGATTTATTTCTTTCTGAAATAATATAACATGCTGTTACCAGGGATTACACGAGACACATTATTGATGAGGATGAAGAAATCCCAGTGGCAAGATGTAATTGATCTGAATCTTACAGGCGTCTTCTTCTGTACACAGGTAGGTTCCATCCCCCTCTTTTTTAAAGAATGCTAATTGAATTAAGTTTATGCATCTTACAGCTACAACATTCTTTGCAGGCTGCCACAAAAGTAATGATGAAGAAGAAAAAGGTATTATTTGTTTTATTCTTCCAATTGGTTTGCACAGTAATTCTTTGCTATTACTATGCTGGCTGCTAATTGGAGTGTAAATTCTCATGTATGTATTAGCTACTAACCCTATTACCCAGAATTCTGAAATTACATATGAAATATGGAAAGAGTGTTATGTGTAGCAAATGAATTAGAAAACTACCCTTTGATTCAGTCAGGTTTCATAAAAGCAGTAGCGGATCTAAGTGAGGAACATACAAATAACTATTGTCATAAAGGTGTGCTTGTGATCGTAGTTGCTTCAAATTTATTAGTGACAAATGGAACATAGTATGCTAAGGGGCCGTTGGTTAATGAGATAGAAAAGATAGAATTTCTTTGGAAAGTTACAGGATGAGATAAAAAATGTGGGATAAAAATAATGACACAAAAACCATCTCATTGGTCTTGTCCTTTTATTTCTCAATGAATTAGAATCAAATGCTAGGATCAAATGAATTAGAATGAAACACTAGTGTTGTCTAGTTCAATTAAATGATGAGATTGAAAATGTTGGATGAAAGCAATTGTAACACAAAGGTTATATTAATTCTCAAAATGAATTAGTACCAAATATTTTCAAGGACCATACACTACTAGATTCAAAGCGAAGCGAATAACTAGAATCAAAGTGAAGCAAATAAAAAAAAGAAGTAAAATATGAGGGCTGTGATTCGAACTGATGACCTCCTGCTCAACTGCTCTCTCTACTGGCCAACTGAAAACACTTCTTTTGATGTGATAATTCAATGCACAAATTCAATATTTTTGGGGCTGCATTGCACCCCCTTGCTACCATGTAGCTCCGCCCCTGCATAACAGCAACTCTTCCAGGTCTCTCTTGAATGGCATACCCGTCTTCCAAGTTACAGGCTTACAGCTTGATTCAGGACTCATGATTCTCTACTTAATTTCCTAGCAGAACTCACAAATAGTGAAGGCCTCCTTGCATTTTGGATTGTTTTATTGTGTTTTTGAAATTACATAGAGCTGAAATGGAAAGAAACATAAGACCTTTCCGCATCGATAGTGCATAAGCATTACTATGACTATGAGCCATGTAGGCCTGGACAGAGGCACACTGGCAAGGTAATAGTAGTTTGTTTCTTGCAGTTAGGATTCTGTTTGTCTTGCTCTGACCTACAAGAAGTTATGCTTAGAAGTTCCCTGATTATCCCCTCAACCAAAAAAAAAAAATACTTGGTTATAATTTTGTCAGGGGTAATAATATGCTTATTTATGTTTTAATGCAGGGAAGAATTATTAACATAGCATCGGTTGTTGGTCTTACTGGCAATGTTGGCCAAGCTAATTACAGTGCTGCCAAGGCTGGGGTTATTGGCTTCACGAAATCAGTTGCTAGGGAATATGCAAGCAGGAATATCAATGTGTGATCTTCATCTTTTCATTGTTAGCTCACTTAGAACTTAAGGCTATGTAGTCCAGCTTCTGAAACAGTTCTGAATATTCACTTAGGTGAATGCCGTTGCACCTGGATTCATTGCCTCAGATATGACTGCTGAACTTGGAGAGGAGATCGAGAAGAAAATCTTGACAACTATTCCCTTAGGTATGTGTCTTAAGCTATACATACCCCTGTTTAAGTAGCACCATTGTTTACTGCGTATCATACATGAAATCTCTTTTGAAAAACGATGCTGCATTATTCTCATGTAACCATGTGTGGTCATCTAAACGGACTCCTACCCCATTTCTTGCACTAAGTCTGTTGTCAGTCGTCACTAATGCTTCATGCAACTTCACAGGAAGATACGGCCAGCCAGAGGAAGTTGCTGGGTTAGTCGAGTTTTTGGCCCTCAATCCTGCCGCTAGCTACATCACCGGACAGGTGCGTGTAGCTGTATGTGCCCCCGGGTTCTCTGAAAGGATCCGTTATTAAACTAACTCTTCACGGCCATTTTGGTCACCATGTGCAGGTGCTTACAATTGATGGTGGGATGGTAATGTGACTTTTGAGCAAGCTTGATGGAGTTCGACATTAGCTCTACCTAGAGTGATGTTTTATGTATCCTAATGACTTGTGCCTGGATGTTTGAAAATTTCAGATGCATTGCAACATTTTTTTCCTACACGTGCAACATTTCTTACCAACGCGTGCAACATTTTCCTTCGACAAACAGTAAAAATCGCTACAATAAATGGATGTTGCAAGCGTTCAAAAAAATGTTACACGCATCGGTAAAAAATATTGCACGCGGAGGAAAAAAATGTTGCAAGAGACGTCCGATGAGATAAACAGTAATCGGACATCCGAGCGCTAGTTTCACCCTTTATGTATTGTGCAACGAACAGCTTTGGACTGTAGATTTAGGATTTTGCCTCTTGCTTTGTGAAACTACGGGGAATAAATCAGATGTGAGGAAGTTCAGTATATTTCTTTGATGTCCTGATACGTGTCTATTCTTGAGCCTATTTGATCCTGGCTCCTTTGTCGGACACGAGCGAACGGTGGTATTGCCTAATTGGTTGTGCTTTGGTAGGGTATAACCTGAAGACATCTTAGCAACTAGCAAAGAGCATTCCTATTTCCTTTCTTTTCAGCCTTTGCGTGGTGGTAGCTTTGTATCCCAAAATCACTCTTACCTGTGAGTTGCATGGAAAATGAGGTCTTCTGCATTTCGAAGTCTACTACCTTTTCACGTATAGTGGTAATTAGCAACGGCAACACTACTCCAGGCATGTCATCCGAACAATCTGAAGTTCTGGTCACCGACGGATCAAAATTGGACGCTGCAGATCATGGTATAATGATATATTTACCCATGCCTCCTGCTCTCGATGCAAAGTTGAGCAAACGATGCGCTTGCTCTTGTTGAGAGTGTACTTTGTGTGTATGCTTCTATTGGTCACTTGTATAGGGCCTTTACCGCACATTTCACTCTAGTTCATTACAGTTCTGACATTAGTCTCTTGTATAGGGTCTTTGCAGTACAGGCTAAGTTCATTATAGCTCTTAACATCTGCTTCTTGACTCCACGGCATGCGTAGGAGCTTCTGGAATTTTTGTAGCAAGGATGAAATCTGGACATGCACTAGAAACAGTATCACAGAAAATGATGAATTAAAAAAAAAAGATGATATGTGCTTAAATGCTTGGTGTCATTATATTCAGTGACAAATGATGATACGTAGGGAAAAGCTACTCACATTTGTAAGGATATCAACTGATCAGTCTCTGGTCTACAGCACATTCTGTAGAACACTACCTTGTAAACCTAATAATATGCTGACGCATGGATGCAGGATGCCATTTCCACATATAAGTATGTCTGGAGAACTAAACTTCCTAACAAAATGAATATTTCCTCTAGTTCCAGTAAATGTGCCATTTTATCAAAAATATTTGCTTAAGCGAGGCTGTATTGGTTCCAGTCGCTGTGTATTCTAACAAGTAGTTAAGAGTATATTTGAGTTTAAAAAAAAAAAGAATTAGTGGGCTAATTGCTTCGTATCATCACTAAGCTCACTTGGACAATACCATCCAACCGTATCTTCTAATTTATACATCTTTGCAATGGTATCAAGCTAATTTTCTCCCTACTTTTACTTTGACAGCTATACACGGAGGATCACTTGTCATTGCGTACAGATTCCATGTAAGCCCAAACCACTGTCCCTTTGCTTCCTCCTAGGCTAAATCTACTTGCTAGGAGAGAGTTTCATGCCATCGATTTTTCTGCCATGAGATGGGTATGTGGCATATAAGTAACAATGTCTGCTTTATAAATGGAAGAATATTGATCATAATGCAGTTATGAATTATGATTGGCTAAAAGCCCCCATTAAAATGTGGCTTTCCCAAGTTAGCAGTGTTCCATTTCAAGCTCATTCTGGACCAACGAAACACCGGGTGAAGCTTGCCCCAGCAGCCAGAATTGGGGAGGCTCACTGCTCACGCTAGCACTAACGACCAATGACAACGATAAACACCAGATTCATGCATAACATGCGACCTTCACTGCAGCTTAACAGCCAGCAGCCTTTTTGCATTAGTAATCATTTCATAAGGATGCAGTGGAAACTCGTAGCGTACCATGACCATCACATTGCAACTTCAACAGGCAGATATAACCAGATCACAATGTCAACAAGCAAAAGGGTACGCATTTCGTGCAGTAGATCAAATACATTGTACTTAGGTGACAATGGAGTCCACACAACAAAACCGGTAAAAAATGTTCCTAACCTAGGCCTTGATGGCATACTTCCTCATGGGGAAATACTTCTCGCGCTTCTTCTCCCTCTCGGTCTTCAAAGAGAGCTGTACAATAAGAATGAAGCACATCAGTAAACCAAAAGGTCCCAAATAGTTATGTAGCTCAACAGAATACTGTAATTGGAGATACATCACTGAGGATTTCATCTCCTCAGAGGAAAACATAAAACCTAGTTTCATTTAATCAACCAATTATTCAGTCAAGTGGAACATAAATAAATCAAACATCCAGACAACTATTCCAGACATGCAATGCAACCCATGGAACAATAAAGACCTAAAAAGCAGCTTCGTGTTAAAACTAAGCAGTCATTCAGTTGCAACCAGCAATTACCTACAAGAGACACCTCACTTCTCAATGTCCTTACAACCAGTGAGAAATTGATTGACACTAACTTACAATACAGTTGAATCCCACTATGCAAATATCCTATCACAATCGCCAAAACAACTGGGCCTCAAGGTTACATCTATTCAAGCAGAACAGAAATACAAGTGGAATACCCAGACATTAAACAAGTACCCCAGCTCCGGCAAGCCTCACCATTGAGTGATTTCATTAACACCTTAAAAACTGCATTTAGTCAAGCCACGCAAAAATTTAACCTAGATAGCTTTTATCAACCTTGCAATCTCATGACAACAGACAATTAACCAGATTATGACATCCCAGGTCCCCAGCACTACACCAAGTTGAGACCAAACCCGAAACCATTCTCCAACCAAAAGCTTCACAGCGATCATAGCAAGTCTATTTAACAGATTACTATAATTGCCATACCAATTAGACCAGCAACAGCAAGAGGAACTCACAAACCAAATCACCAGCCAAGATAAACCGTAAATACAATAAGATGTCGTTGCATTCTGTTTTATGATACTATCTGTTCCAATAACCAATTTAAGCAGCGTAAAAGAGACATCTTGAGAACAAGTGACATTTCACACAGCACTCACATCAAGCACATAATTTGATTAAACAACACATCTTAACACTAAACAACTGAGATGACCACGTAGAATTAGTACAGCAGAGCAAATCAAAGCTTTATCAAGGCAACAAGCGCAACAAACTGAACACAGGCTGATGGATGGGAAGGAACAAAGTAATATGATTTTACCTGGTGCTTGGTTAGGCGCCTGCGGATGGCGCGGGTCTTCTTGGGGCGGAGGTCGAGTGGGAGCAGCTTCTTCTTCTTGTACGCCTCCCGCAGCGCGGCCTTCTGCTTCTGAGAGATCACCGTGAGCACGCGCGCGATGGAGGTGCGCACCACCTTGCTGCGACGCCATCCACCAATCACGACCTAAGCGTAAGCACAAAACCCCAAAAACTAAACATAACAGATGAGCCGGGGGGGAGAGAACGTACATCTTGGAGAGCTTGTTGGGGGCGCCGCCGGTGACCTTGGCGACGCGGAGGAGGGAGAGCTCGGCCTTGAGGTCCTTGAGCTGTGCCTGCAGCTCCGTCTTGTTCTTCCCCCGCAGCTCGTGCACCTTGATCCGGGCTGCAGCCATTGTTCAAGAAACGGTTAGATCCGGGAGAACTGAAGAACCAAATCAACCAGAAATGACGTCGGAGGATTTCTCGGGGCTTACCCATGGCGAGCGGCGAGCTGGGCTGGCGGCGGCGGCGGCGCGCGAGGAGAAGACAATGGAGGGCCAACCAGAGATCGAGGCGGCGGCGTGCGGCTTATATAGGTACTGCGCAGGGATTAAACCACGTGGTGTGGGACGGCGGAAACCCTAGACTTGTTATGGGTTCTTGGGCCTATGTGGGCCTAATGGCCTAATGATGGTTAGTTTCAGGCCTACAGCCTACAGAAGAACTAATTCAATGCTAATTAAAATTTTAAAAAAATCAATGGTAATTAATGAGACAATATTTACATGCCCCTGTTTTAATGCAAGTTTCATTTTTAATCCAATGTATAGGAGCTTCATACATCCCTAATTGACGATCAATAAATTTAATAAATTACGGATAAAAATGTCAGTGGCATTGTACAGACAAAATTAAATCAAAATAAAAAAATGCATTTAAATAAGGTGCATTTTAATTCGGGGTCTAAACATTTTACTTTCAAAAAGAAGGTGCAAGCAATATTACAAACACCACTACAGATATCTCGGCAGCCCTCTACAGAACATTTCGGAAAGGTCAGGAAAAAGAGAAGTACAACATCTCGATGTGTCTTAACACTTTGGTTTGATAGGTGTATCACGCCTTGACAAAATCATCACGCGAATAATAACCTTACTAATATGGCAAAACTTCCGGCGCTCTCGTTCGGGCTGGCTCGGCTAAAAAAAATAATGTTTAGGTCCTTTCAAAAAAACATAATTACGTATAAGTCCTTCTCACGTTTTTTTAGAAAGAGGACTTTCTGGTTCAGAAAAATCGTGGATCTTTCGTGAGAGGATCCTAAATAGATACCGGAAAAAAACGTAATAACGTTTAGATCGTTCCGGCTATTTTTCACGAAAATGACCTTTCGATTTAACGCAAACGCAGATACACTTGTGTTTTTTCAGCCGTTTCTCGCGTTTACTCCATGATTTAAAAAAAACGATGAAGCAGACAAAATTGTTTCCGCGAAAAAAATAACACGTGGCCGGCCGGCTCGGCTTGTTTTTTCCTTTTCACATGTAGGTCCCTCACAAAAGCGTGATTACGTGTAGATCCTTCCCGCGATTTTTTGCGAAGAGGAACTTCTGGTTCAGAAAAATCGTGAATTTTTCGTGAGAGCACCCTAAATAAATACCAAAAAAAACGTAGTGGCGTTTGGATCATTCTGGCTATTTTACACGAAAAGGACCATTCGATTTAGCGCAATCACAGATGCGTTTGTATTCTTTCAACCGTTTCGTGTGTTTCCTCGATGATTTTAAGAAAAAAGGCCGACAGAAAAAAATAAAATTATTTTCGCGAAAAAGACAACGATATCTGTTGTGACATGCCGTGAAAACTATCCTAGTATCAGTATACTAGACACGTGGGCGCGGCGCACGCCGCGCCACGACGTGACAACTGCAATATGAAATCCAGGCCTTCCCGCGAAGGAAGGAATTCTAATGCTTTTTTAAAACATGTTCGCGACGAATCGTATAAATTTCGTTGAATGCGTTGTATTTTTGGGAAATTTATGGAACTCAAGGATAAATTCTACGTAATCCTAAAAAGATCTCGGGACCTAATTTTTTTCCTGGTTGGTGTTTCTGGGAAACCAGGGACTCACAGCGAAGAAAGGGACATAGAGTCAACTGTAAAAATCTTCGGTGAAAAAAGTCCGGGCCAATATGTAATTTCAGCAAATTCCGTGCTGTCTTTCGTTTAGAACCACGTGTTGAAAACAAAGGATGAAATTTCGGAGGTAAATTTTGGAGGCTTTCTGAAAGCAGGCCTATTTTTTGAAAAAGTTTGGAGCTCGCCGATCTTCTAAGGAAAAAATAGCCACAATCTTTTTTAAAACCTCGGCTGTCTTTTTCGTAAAAAAACAAAATTTTAGGGTCCATCCCGACAAAAAAACCTCCTAAAATAGGCAAAAAACTGCCTAACCTGTAATTTTTAAAAAGCTTGGGCGGCTTTACAAAAAAACCAGAAGCTTCTGCAATTTCTGAAAAGCTCGGGCACCTTTCTGCAAAAAAAACACAGCGCCGCTCCACGTGTCGCGAGGGAAAAAATGGGGCGGCATCGCGAGCGGGGAGAATCGAACCCGCGTCGCTGGCTCGGGAGCGAAGAGGTTTACCATCGCGTCACGCGTCCGTTAGTGCTAAAGGGCGTAAACAAAACATATAAACCGGACGCACGGCTTAATAGCGTGGGCGACGTGGCTCAACGCATGGCCGTGCTGAGAGCGGCGGGCCGTTTCACTCTTGGCGCGAACTCTGCGGTGGCGAGCGCTTCCACATCGTCGCGAAGATGACGCTGGCTTGAGAGCCGGAAAATCTCGGCACTTTGTTGGCGCCAAAACGTGAAGAGGGTTTACGGCCCACAACACACCGGACGAACAGGGTTCAAGTGTCTTGTGGCGTGCCAATCGATTTGACCACGCAATCGATAAGGGAGTTGTAAATTCAATCAAGCGATCCTCGGGCGAATCGGCTAAAATTAAGAATCGACCGAAAGCCGATTAGAAGGGTAACTAGATTAGTCGATTAAGACTAATCCAGGGTAAAAAGCGGTCGATTACGAAAAGCGATGCGCAACAAGAGAATAAATCAAACTGAAGAAATCGATGATGATCAAACAATCGGCGATTCGCAACTTTATTTGATCAATGTCGACTCATAGAGGAAAGATTACAGTGTTAAAAAGACTAAAGACTAAAAACTATGAAAGAAAAATAGCATATGTGTTTTTGTTGTTGTTGTCTTCTCAAAGCGATACGATCGTCTTATATACTGTTTAGCCGATCCGAATCTCGCTTTCGATTCTGACAACATACTCCGAGTCGGCTATAGTTTCCTATCCGGACTCCTATTCCCAAAAGCTTAACGTACATTATCCAAACTTTCCAAAGAAGTTTCGTGCGCTATCCAATCTTGACCTTTTCAGCCGATTCTTCTCGTGGTTTCCAAAAATTGGTGCAAACATATGCCCTCCATTTTTGGAAGATAACTTGTTATCTTTCAAAAATCCATCGGCTCTTCCTTCATCGGCTTCTTTATTCATCGGCTAATTGCTTGTCAGCTGAAGAACTGTTCTAGTAACCGCTTGTTTTAATTGCGCCGTAAAAAATCTCAGTGCGGTTTAATGGCACGCGTCGCCTCGAATTCATTTCCCGCCACTTTTGCTTTTCACCGCACTATATATATGCGGGACCCCATGGTCATTTTCACGCGTTCCTGCTCTCGCACCCTTTGCAATCGGCTTCCTTCGACCTTTCTGCCCTAGTGATCAACCTCTCAACTTCCTTAGTCATGAATGGACCCTTCAAAGGTACTCATCCCGATCCCAAAGTAATAACCGGTATTACTTAGGACCGGTAGGGAATCTTGATGCCGATACGGTGATAAGCGTAGAAATCAAGAGACTCCCCTATCGGCCCAAGGTTACAACGTGAAGGAGTGGGGCAAAAGTTTTAGGGCTTGGCGGCGCTCAAGGGATGGAGAAGGCGGTATATTAGAGTGTCGGCTCAAAAAAGAGCAGAGTGGGAGCGGATGGGCATAGCCGAATGCCTTCCTTTAAGCCTAGCTTGCCCGGAAGCCAATGAGCCCTTGGTGGCCACGGCGTGCTATTTTTGGTCCGATACTTTCAATGCTTTCATTTTCCACCCTGGTCCTGTCGGTCCAACCCTCCTGGATGTGGTCGAATTGTGCTGTCTAAGGCCTGACGGAGACCAGCTATCGGCTTATAGCGGAAAACCTCAGTACAAGCTGATCCGGACAAAGGGTGAAAGATGGTCAAAGTATATCTGACACAACAATAAAGTAAGCGGGCTTGTATCGGACGAAAACACGCAGACCTTCCTCAACCTCTGCTCGGCGGTTTCTTTTCTGCGGTGCATCTCTTGGGCCAACCAGTGTACCGGTTAGTAGCGAGCGGCTTGTAGAGGCCGTCGGCTTGCTCTCGGGAAGATGTTCTTGGCGCGATCTACGGATGATGTTCGTCATTAGAAGCGGCTTTTTACGGCTTTCTTGAGTTCGTTATCGGCAATATTGGAGGCCCATTGTGGTTTATTCAGCTATGGTTATACAATCTTTTCAGCCGACAACTCATTTGAAACCACTTGAAGACTCGGCTTTTCCTCGAGAAGATTACCACGAAAACACCACTCCACAATTGAGAGCGAGTGATCCTGCGGTGAGAGGCTTATAATGTGTTCAAGTAGTGATACTAAGATTACTCGGTGGCCTAAAAAGTATCTCTCCTTCTTCACGGTTTAGACAATGTAACTTTCACTCAACAGGACTTCTTCTCTTATACTGACACAACCAATTTTCGATGGCCTTCTTTCTTACACCTGGATGCCGATAGTTCTGAGATGCCGGATCTGACGTTGATGTTCTATCGGCTTTTCATCTCTCCTTGTACTCTTCATGTTGGTTTGAATTCCAGAAATAGAACCTTCCAACCCTCATATGAGTTTTACCACCCTTCCGTTTACGCTCGCCAACTTGGCTTTGGTCAAGTGATTCCTTCTTTTCCTCTCCTTGATCGGCTTCAGCCCCGAACTAAGGTGAGGAATTTGTTATCGGCTAATGTCGTTTTGGAAATTGCCGATAAACTTCAAGTCTCCAACCTGCCACACTTTTTCTTGAATTCTCGTCGGGCTAGCTGTTTCACTGCGTGGTGGTCGTGTATTGCTGAGGCTCTCTACTTGGACCGTGATCCATCGGCAATTATAGAAAGGTTTTTGCTGGATTATCATGAGCCGTCGGTAATCTCGATGGCGATGGCGGCGGCAGCTCAGCGAGGATAATTCCTCGGGTTATCTTGACTTCGTCGGTGGTGTAGAGGTATCGGTTTTCTCGAGTAGCTTACCTGTCTTGATTCTTCATTATTCTTTTGTTAACCTTTTGGCGCCTTTTTCCGGACCAACGCTCACGAGTGGGAAGGCATTCTATTTGCCCATCGGAGGTGGATCGAAGAGCAAAGACCACACCGGTCGATCGGCTTAGCAAGCTACACCTCACGCAATCTCGGGATCTGAGTCCTCTCTGGATGAGATTACTAAAGACCGGTTGGCGGTAAGTATTTGCCCTTTGTTTGATAAATTTTTCTTATAATCTCTTTCTAACCCTTCCTTCCGATCCCGAAAAGCGAAATCCACAAAGGTGGCAGCCAAGAAGAACCCTAGGCGCAAGGAAAAGAGTGCCGAAAGTTCCTCTCACGCGCCGACCGACATCGTTGAAGTGAGTGTTGCTATCTTACCATCCTTATGCACTTTTTTAATGTGGCAATACTAATCCTCCGGTCTTTCTTTCAGCCGACAACATCGATTCAGGTAGCTAGCATCTTGGCCAATCTTCAGGGCACGTCTACTGCCGACCCCCCGCTACCTTCTCCAGATCAACTTCCCGCTGCTCCTCAAGCCACTTTGCCGCCTCAACCGATCCCTGTTGCACCTCAAGTCATCTTGCCGCCTCAGCCGACTCCCAACGCGCCTACGTACGATGTGTCGACTGACCCCATGGACCTGCTTGGCTTCAGCTTGGACGATCTTGATGATCCTGAAGTGATGGCCTCAGACGACTACGTTACGGATCTCCGTAATATTATCAATGTATCCAAGAAGGCGTCGGAGATGGTCGTCCGCTCTGAGCCAACCATGCAAGATAAGCTGAATCGGCTCTTCAACGAGGTCGACCGGCCGAGCGCAAATACTAGCTAACACTCATTGGCGAGGATGCCATGGCCGACGTGAAGCCGATCTTCCCCGAAACCATGGGGCGATCACGGGAGTATGTCACCTAGAGCGAGAGAGGGAGGAAGTGGAGGTTGCTTTCGCAGCATGTTGCTCAACGAGAGGCTCAAAAAGCTGATCGTCAAGCGCTAGATCGGCTAGTGGCTGAAGCCAAAGAGATGAAGCGGCAGTTTGACAAAGATGCTGCTTTCTTGAAATCCGCCAAGGCCGAGATTGTTCAACTAGAGTCGGCCAAGAAACTACTTGAAGAAGAACTGGCCAAGCTCCAAGATCAGTTGGTCAAGGGACAAGCGCAAGTATCGGCAACGGCGGCCTCCCTTTCTGATCAGAAATAGAAAATCGGCCAAACCGTAGCACGAGTTCTGGAGCGATCTGCCAAGATAGTTCTGTGCGGCGATTATAAGCCGACGAAGATTGTTGATGGAGTCAAAGCTTGCACTTGCAAGGCCGCGAACCTTTATCGACTTTGGGTGCGGACTTCGAGTCGGGCACTGTAATTACATTGGTGTAACGTTTTAAAACAATGTTGCTTTTGCGGTACTTCTTGTAATTCACCTTTAATCGGATGTTTAACCGATTGTATTTATCTTGTTTTAATCGGCTGTTTAACCGATTTATCTCTGAATCATTTGTGCCGTACCTTAATTACGCACCGATCCAAATGCTGGGGTAGTACTTCTTTAGATACTTTCCGTTAATTGCCTTTGGTAATACTAGCCCTCAAGTGTTTGGTATGTACGCATTCCGCCAATAAGCGATTTACTTTATCGGTCCTTCGGTAGGTGACCATTTGCGAATCGATTATCCTTAGAACCGATCGGCAATATTGTTTCAAACTAGATCGGCTTCATTGAATGACCTTGTACGACTTTTTTATTATAGGCTCTTGCAACTTTTTCTTTATTCTTTTTAAGTCGATTTAAAGTAATCGATCTTAGCTCGCCAAGTCATCCAAATTGTGTAGCATCAATTCTTTGTACTCATCGGTAGATAGATTATTACGCCTCGCTACTACATCGACTCAATATTTATTTCTCACGGGTATCTGGCCTCTGGCCATATACCAACCGATATGGTGATAATTTAGTCGATCCGTGAAAGCGCTAGTCGATAAGCCCACAAAGACTCTGATAGTGTAGAGTGCCAAGTTCGAAGCTTCTCATCAATCTTTCTTTTAATCAGCTTGATCAAAGTTTTGTTAGATGACTCGGCTTGTCCATTAGCCTGAGCGTAATATGGTGACGAGTTAAGGAATTTAATGCCTAGGCTTTCTGCGAAGTTTTTAAAATCGTTAGACATGAACACAGTTCCTTGATCGATTGTGATAATCTGAGGGATACCGAATTGATGGATAATGTGTTCATTCACAAAGCCGATAGTTTCTACACTGGTGACTTTTTTGAGCGGAACGGCTTCAACCCATTTTGAAAAATAGTCTGTGGCTGCGAGGATGAACTTGTGGCCTTTGCGATCTTTGGGAATATCTGGCGATTACATCTATCCCCCATCCTCTGAGCGGCCATGGCTTAATAATCGGGTATAAAGCCGATGCTGGTGCAAGTTGCACATTCTCAAACTTTTGACAACTTTGGCACCCTTTGTAATACTTGAAACAATCTTCTAATATTGTCGGCAAAAAATACCCAGTTCGTCTTAGGATCCACTTCATCTTGTGAGCCGATTGATGCGCGCCGCTTGTATAAATTCCTTCATGAATTTCTCCCATGGCTACCTTTGCCTCCTCGTCCCCAAGGCATCTCAATAGCAAACCTTCCATTGTCCGATAATATAGCTCTCCTTCGGCTAACATATTTCAACGCTTGTTGGCGACTTTTCTGCTGTGATGAGCTGGATGGATTTATTAGGTAAGCTTTTATTTACGTCTTCCAATCGGCATTATCGACACATAGCCTTTGTTTTGTCGATTGAATCAAACGCAACCGTATTGGTGTATTCCTTATAGCTGAAGCTGTCTCGAGCCAATGTGTTGGCTTTGTCGTTCATTTCACAGGCACATGGTGATACAAAATGGCGCAAAAGTATTGATGACATCAAGACAATACTGTAGATACTTGGATAGCACCTCGTCGTTGCATTTAAACTCTCCTTTAACTTGTTGCACCACCAGCAATGAGTCGCCATATGCTTCCACATTACTCGCCCCGACGCTATCTATCAACTGTAGCCCTTTGAGCAATGCCTCATATTTGGCCTGGTTATTAGAGCATCGACTTATGGCCGATATGCAAACTCGATGTTATGTCCCTTTGGTGAAATCAGCACAATACCTATTCCACTCCCTCTTGACAAAGCGACCCATTAAAATATAGTTGCCATGGGGCTACATCGACTATTCTGCCATGGTATCATATCCGGTTATGAAATCGGCTACTGCTTGACCTTTAATGGCTTTGGCGATTAAATCTTGTAGATCGAACTCGGTTAGAGCATAAGCCCACTTTCCGAGTCGTCCTCTCAAGATTGGTGCAGACATCATATATTTGATGACATCGTTTCTGCATACTACTATGCAAGTCGATGCTAATATATAATGCCTCAATTTCGTACAAGCAAAATATAAGGATAAGCACAACTTCTCTATCGGTGGGTACCTGGTTTGGATTCGAGTCTTGACTTAAGTAAAATATTATTCGCTCTTTGCCATCGACTTCTTGCGCCAATAATCTGACCCGATGGTCTCGTTTTCAGCCGATATATATAACTTGAAGGGAATTCCCTTTTGTGGTGCGGCCAAGACTGGTGGTGATGCTAGGTACCGTTTTATATCGTCAAAGGCTTTTTGCTAATCGGTTCCCCATATAAAATTCTGACCATCCTTTAGTTTTAGCAATGGTGTAAAAGCTTGAATTCTACCAGACAGATTCGAAATGAATCGTCTTAAGTAATTAATTTTGCCAATCAGTTTCTGCAATTCATTTTTACATGTTGGCGGTTTTGTATCGGTTATAGCTTTAACTCTCGCTTGGTTAACTTCAATTCCTCTTTGGTGAACCATAAACCCTAGGAACTGGCCAGCCGATACACCAAACGCGCACTTCAGAGGATTCATTTTTAACCCATGAGCTCTCGTATTTTGAAATACCCTTTCTAAATCGGCCAAGTGTTGTCAGTCTTCCTTAGACTTAACCACCACATCGTCAATGTAGATCTCAACAATATGGCCGATTAGATCGTGAAAAATCAAATTCATGGCACGTTGATAGGTGGCGCCTGCGTTTTTTAAGCCGAATGTCATTACCGACCATTCATACAACCCTATCGCGCCAGGGCATCTGAAGGCAGTTTTAGGTACATCGGCTGCTGTCATGAATATCTGGTTATATCCGGCATTCCGTCAAGAAAATCGATAATCTTATTACCGATGCGACATCGATAAGCATATCGACTATAGGCATCGGATATTCATCTTTTGGCGTGGCTTTATTCAAATCTCTAAAGTCTACACACACAAGTTTACCATTCTTTTTCATGATGGGAACAATGTTGGACACCCATTAGCGTATCGGCAAGGTCTTATGAACTTGGCCTCCAACAATCTCTCAATTTCTTCTTTTATCACACCATATAGTTACGGATTACAGCCATGGAGGTTGTTTATATGGTCGATACCCCGGCTTGATAGGTAGCCAATGTTCCACTAAGCTGTAAACTTAGCCGGGCATCTTATAGTACTCTAAGCGAAACAATCCTGTATTCTCTAAGTATTTTGACCAACTTATTTTTGTATTACGGACCTAAATTTGCACTTACAAAAGTTGGCCTTTTCCTATCACCTTCTCTATATCGACTTCTTCAAGCATATCGGCGAAGTGAAACCTTGACCCAATTTTTACGCTTTGGAAATCTTCAATGGCTTCGCAGAATTTATCCCATGCCGATAGCTCCTCACCACAATCTGTAATAGTTGGATCATTTCGACCCCATCTCCTTAGAACTTCACTTGCAGATCAAATGTGCACGGCTTCACAGCGATCGGCATCAAACCCGACTTCCCAATGCATATGAAGTCACAATCGTCTAGAGCTTTACCTGATATGCACTCTGCTTCTTCGTGCGGCCAATTTGCATCTGAACTCGCCATTGCAATGTGAGCCGATGTGTCGGCCGATACAACTTCAACTTCATCTCCGTTCCATTGTACGAAGTTGGTGCATTGTGGAGGGATCTGACAATTGGCATGTATCAATCTCGCCCGAAAGCACCTTGTAATTTCCTTTAGCTTCAATTACAAAGAACGCGATCGACAAAGTTTTCTTTGCCGACGGTTAACTCTGTGACCATCACCCTTTTGCCTCGAGTGGGGTCACCGGTGAAGTCATTTAACACCATGTTTGTTTTAATCGGGTCTTCGTCGGTTTGCCCAACTTCTTGCAAGTAGAGAGTGGCATCAAATTCACGATAGCCCCTCCATCCACAAGCATCACGGATATCGGCTTTCCATTGATGTAGCCTTTCAAGTACAATGGCTTAAGATGCGATGAGGATCTTCGGCTTTTCAAATCTGACATCTTGTGCGCCTAAACATAGTTGAGCGAACGTGTCTTTAGCCGATTCTGTTCTAATTCTGAATTCGGCTGGTAGGGTAAATACCATGTTGATATCCATGGGAGGAGTGTCATCTCGAATCATTGGTGACAGCAAATCATCGAGAATCGATTCATCATCGGCTTGTTGTTTTTCCTCCACTCCTTTGCAACAAGTTTCACCGGTACGCAACTTGTTAAGCGCTTGATCTCTCTGTTTTTCTTCTTGACTTCTCTCATCTCTTGCGTCCTTAGGCGTTGAAGCCGTCTGCGTTGTGATCGGCTAAGTCGATTGGGCACCACACAGGTTTAGGCTCAATCGGTTTGCGAATCTTACCCACCAGATTTTCTGTAATTTTGACCTTTTTATCTTCATTCTGTGTACCCAGCCTTTCCTTTATCGGTTTTCTATGCCATAGCTCGGTCAGGCCGTATTTATTTGAATAACCGCTCTTTCACCGTTTGCCTTGGCCAATCTCTTTGTGGGTAATGTTCCATGGGACATGACCTCGAAGATGGTAATGCCATACCTCTCTCCCAACAGAATTGCCAAAAAGGATATCTCTGATGAGCTTTCTCTGCTGTGTCTAGTCGATACAAATTTCTTGGCCGCAACACATCGTTTGGCCGATGCGGTCCGTCTGGTCGGCGAGTCTGCCGCTCCTGTCGATGGCTTATCCTTTCATACTTCTCAAGCAACTGTGAAAAAGTCGGCTTGGGTTTGAATGCTGGTTTTCGGGGCGGAGATCTTTCGGCTTTGTACCATCGTCCGACTTGCAATTCCCCTTTTGGCTTCACGGTCCTTGAATTCTTCCCATCTCGATCGGCTTCAATTTGTAGTGAACCGATCGTTATCTTCAGTGTTTCTCCTTGTGAGCTTGATTCTATGTCGACTTGCCGTGTTGCCATGGGTCTTTCGTCGATAATGTGTTTTTCTTTGCCGGAGCACTGAACCATGTTGATTGGGAAAGGATTGATATCGACTTCCATGGCCAGCTTCTCTGCGAACTTGAGCCGACCGTCCTCAATAGTTACTGTGTTCTTTTAGAAAAATGTTGCAATCATTAGTGTTATGAGAAAAGAATGATGCCACTTACAATATCGTCGTTTTTTGATCTCATCGGTGATGGTATGGTATGTCCCTCAGGCAGTCGTATCAGCTTCTCTTCCAACAACATGTCGAATATGCGATCACACTTGGATACGTCAAAAGCGTGTTTGACCTCCGACTTACCCTTAGTCGGCTTGAGCCTGAAACAGACAAGTGGTTTTTAGAACCCTTATCCATTCACTATATTCACATCTGCTTCATCTTGGAGGTTTCGCGAACTATATTCAACCATGTTTATTTTAGCTTTATCTTTCCTATTGCCATTTAGTCTAATTTTATCCTTGAATTCTTTACCCAAATATCGGCTTTCTGTCTTGAGCCTACGATGAAGCGGTGACTTAAATCGGTGAACTCTGTCCGGCAAGTTTCTCTTTAAGTGGAAATTAACCCTTGAAAGGCTAAATCGGCTAGTTGGTTATCGGGCAATACTACTGCAAGCGGCGATTCCGCACTTCTCTAAATCTCTAATGTAATCGAGGCCGACTCACCAAATTTTTGCGGACTGACTTTCGGTCTGAAATTCTCAACTCAAGCTACGGAGAAAAAGTACTCACGAAATCGACTTTCTAAATCGTTCCAAAATGGACCGAATTTGGAGGCGATTAGTAAACCAAGTGAAGGTCCTGATAAAGACAAGGAAAAAGCCTAATCTTTAGCCCATCGGATGGCAGCTTCACCACATTGAGCGATAAATCTTCCAACATGCTCTAAAGTGGTAAGCTGAATCATCCCCTGAAAACTTCGCAAAATCGGAATCCTAAAGTTATGGGGATATGGCATGCGGTCAATGTAATCTGAGTCTGACTTTCTATAGCCGATTGTCTTTCCTTTAGGCTGTAAGCCAAATTGATCTCTCAAGACCATGGAAATCTGATAAGCCCAATTGATGTTGCTAGCCGATGGAATACTAGGGTTCGGCCAATTATACTGGGTATTATCCTGCCCCCCGAGTGCAAACACGGCTGATCGGCTTGTCCTAAGAGACGGGTACTGTTGTTGCCACGATTCGTACCCATCGGCTCTAGCAGCCGTACCCTCAGGCAATGGAACAAACGGCTCTGTGTATGTAACTACTTTATATGGGGCGGTTTCTAACTTGGAATGGCCCTTGGGGTTTACAATTTCCATCTAATTCGATCGGTTTGAGAAGCCGATGGAGCCTTGAGAACACGGCGCCAATGGATCTAACTTCTGGCGTCGGTATGTGCATGGTAATGAGTGCTCGGGTTTAGGCGAGGGTTTGTTGGTGCCAACAACGTGTGGGTGGGTCGGCATCGGTGAGGTGTGGGTGCCGGCGCTTTGATTGTGTTGGCGTTTGGTGCCACGAATCTGGCGGGATATGTTGGGAGTGGTCGTAATGGGTCCGGCAATCTTCGGATGTTGCCAACTCTTGTGCAATTGACTTTCGCTATTTTCAATCATCGGCTTTAACGTCGTGACCAAAGCCGATGATTGATTAATAATGCATGATGCATGATTGTTCAATCATAGCGAGATAACTCGGCTTGAGTTGGCATATATCGGCTTACCAGAGTCGACGTGACGCCAGCCTCTCCAAGCGGGTTTAATGTTGGGAGCGCCATCTTTTGTGTGACTCCTCGTCGGGTTTTTTGATAGCAACCCAGCATCAATTCCTCCAAGGCGCTTTCCGATCTTCAATTTCCTTCTTGCGCTCTGGGGTTCATCGTCCAAGGTAGGGGCGATTATGGCGTCGATGTTCACGTCGGTTTGGTGCGGTGGATTTACTGCGATCATCTTCCGTCGGGTCCCACCGTGTGCAAAAATGTGTTGGCGCCAAAAAGCGTGAAGAGGGTTTCTAGCCCACAACACACCGGACGAACACGGGTTCAAGTGTGCTTGTGGCGTGCCAATCGATTTGACCACGCAATCGATAAGGAGTTGTAAATTCAATCAAGCGATCCTCGGGCGAATCGGCTAAAATTAAGAATCGACCGAAGCCGATTAGAAGGGTAACTAGATTAGTCGATTAAGACTAATCCAGGGTAAAAGCGGTCGATTGAGAAAAGCGATCGCAACAAGGCAGAATAAATCAAACCTGAAGAAATCGATGATGATCAAACAATCGGCGATTCGCAACTTTATTTGATCAATGTCGACTCACAGAGGAAAGATTACAGTGCTAAAAAGACTAAAGACTAAAAACTATGAAAGAAAAATAGCAGATGTGTTTTTGTTGTTGTTGTCTTCTCAAACAGCCCTGATGCGTCTTATATACCTGTTTAGCCGACCCGAATCCTGCTCGGTTACGGCAACATACTCCGAGTCGGCTATAGTTTCCTATCCGGACTCCTATTCCCAAAAGCTTAACGTACATTATCCAAACTTTCCAAAGAAGTTTCGTGCGCTATCCAATCTTGACCTTTTCAGCCGATTCTTCTCGTGGTTTCCAAAAACTGGTGCAAACACACTTATATACGGTAGTATGCCAATTGCCCTTCTCCAAAGTGCAGTAGCTATGGTTCGTCCATGTTAAGTTCACCGAGTACTCCTGAGCACACGCTCTTTCAAGGCATATACCATTGAGAGCTCAGCTTCAGTGCAGCGTTGTCCAATGCAGTACCCGCAGGCAGTTGCAGAGGTGATCGCATATTTACAAAAATAATTTACTGTAGCCAATATTTTCAGCCGTTAATTAAATTCGAAAAATAATGAAATGGGGCCACATGTCAGCATGCTGTCTTCAGCCTCCGAGAAGTAACAGTAAGCTCGGTTTTTTCTCTCCTTCCTTGTGGCTAATTTTTGGAAGCTCAATCCAATATATGTTTTTTTCTTTAAATTCGTGTCCAATGTGTGTGCAATCTTATCCTCATCCAATCCCCGCAATTTTCCCATCGTAATTCCCTCTTTTTTGTGAGAAATTTGAGTTTTCCCCTGTTCAGCCTCTTCTTAAACCGAATTTGTTTCTACAGTTTTAGGCCCTTCCGAGCCTATTTAAGGAGAGCACCGGTATCTCCTCTCATTGCTCAACTCATTCCTACGTTCATTCCTTGCTTTGATGCTCTCGTTTGTTTGAAACGCCACGAAGTCCTGAAGACCATCGTCGACGTCACTTGATGTGCCCTTGTAAGCTTCCTTGAGCTTTGGAGCTTCTTTTCTAGATCCGTTCACATCATATCGTGTTCTCAATTTTCGCGAAGGCAACCCTTCAATCAATTTCAAATTTGGTGCATTGTGCGCGACGAATTTTGAGTTTTGCCAAAAGATGTTCATCATCGTTTGTGTCCTTTATGCATGCATGCATGGCTCTTTGGTAAATAGCCATGAGTCCCTAGCAAGGACATGTCGCTGGAGCGTCACTTAGCTGGAGCCTTGCTTCCTCCATTGTTGTAACATTCCAAATTTTTCTTTAAATTATTTTAGTGCCATTTTATAATTTTTGAGAATTTTGTTGGATTTTAATTGGAATGTAAATAATGTTTTGAATTGATCTTATTGTAAATAGTATTTAAAATTTGTGCAAAGTTCATATGAACTTTTGTCAAAAATATTTTATTTAAGTTCTACATGTCCCATAGTATTTTAAAGAATTTTGTTGGATTTTTCCAAGTATCCTTATTATTTATTTGAAGCTATTTAAATTTCTATAATTGTTTTAAATTGGAAAAAGTTTAAAAATCCAGATTTGGCTTCTGGGCCAAAACCCTCTGGTCTAGCCCGTTTTCTGTGCCTTGGCCCATTCCGCGTCGGCCTAGTCCTTCCGCGTCGTGTCAGCCTACTCGACATGCCCAGCCAGTCGCCGCTTGTGCTACTACCATGTGGGGCCCGCTTGTTAATCGTTGTCTTTGTGGCAACACTGGACTCTGTGTATGAGCTCTGTGTCCATCAGGGACATCGCCTCTATTCCGGCTAAGACACAGACTTATGTGGCTATAAAAGGAGCGCATTGGGTTCTCTAGGACCAAAGGAACCCGAACCCTACATCGATTCGTCGGGATTCATCATTGTTTGCTAAAATCTTGGAGTTTTCTTGTTGTGCCGCTGCTTAGAGGATTATGTCGATTTGCCATCTCGGGTGGTCTCTAAGCGTTAGTATGGTTGGAGCATTGCTGGAAGGTGCCGTCACCGTGGACTTCTATGCCGCCACTGCTTCGTGGCTCGTTGCTGACGTTTCAGGTCGTCGAAAGCCGATCTGATCGTGTCACCAGATGTGCCACATCGAGAGCTAGCCGGAAAGGTCATTCGCCATTGTCTCTAGTGACCATAGGTCTGCGAACCACAATGAGCTGATGTGGCCATGACTCGGGCGTGATGCATGGCCATGTGACGTGGAGGACCTAGTGGTTGACGCATGTCAGAGTGACATTAGTAGGGCAGAAGTGTGAGGCCCACATGTCAGTCTCTGTGGTGGATTTTTTTTTAAAATAAATCGATTGAATATTAAAATTACTTAATGATGTCTGCATGACGTCATAATTTGATTTTTCTTTAGGAAAATAATTCCAAAAAATCGTTATTTTTCTTTTTTGTATTTTCTTTATTTTGAATCTTTCAAGAACCCTTTCTCCTTCATACGAGTTCTGATTGATACGATTCAAATTTCTAAATCTGTCTAAATTTAAGATTTATTTCTTAGTGAGTTTTATTTTATTTTTGGAGATTATTTTATCTCTAATTTTGTATCTATTTGGTATTTTTATCTCGATTTACGTAGACATTGAAGTGCCGGGATCGTACAAGGGTAAAAAATTGACTCAAGCTCAAGGTTCAGATCAAGATCTAGAATTGTTCCAAGGCAAGTTATGTTTTGATCATGTTGAACCTAGTTTTACAAATACTATATTATTTTAATCAATTGCATGTCATTTTATGTTAAATCTGTTTTCTAAATAATTTGGGATTTAGCTATTCAATCCAATTGGAGTATACCTACCTTATCATTTGTATGCCATGATTATTTGTCACCCTAGAATGGATAATTATTTGTTGGTTGCTAATAGATACCGACGTAAGTTGGTTAGATTATGAATAGTTTGCTTAGCTATGCCACATATAACTGATATATTTTGAAAGTGCAAATTCAATTTGACTAATGATATATGGAATAAGTTTATGCAAGGGTATGTCATGTGTTGTCACACAATGATATTGAGTTATTGATAGCATGTGTTGCATGATAATCAGTTAAGGTGGTAAATGATTTAGATTGGGGAAGCGGTAAGAGGTTGTGTGCTATGATGGGTATGTGCGACACAGGCCGTTGACATGTGAGTGAGCATGATATGGTTCATATGAGTGATTAGATGTCTTGTCTTGGTCAATTAAGGACTTAACCTTTACAAGCTATTGAGCTGGGCTAATCATACAACCATATGTCTATTATAGATCAGACCTAACTAAGTAAGTTAGTGAGTCTTGACATGTAATGCCTTAGGTGAAAGACCAAACTATGGTGCGGTCTATGGAAAGTGTGTTGCCAACAGTCATAGATCTAGAACAAGTAATGTTGTTAGTCCAACAATAAGTCCCTCCTATTCTTATGCTCTATTGAGGGAAGGAATAGTGAATTTAGGCTTATCAGGGGGTCTATGTATGGATAGAATTTTTGAAAGGTTTTCTTATGATCTTCTTAGCCACACGTCGATGGGTTTGTGTCATTGCATGATATTATAGGCTTGATCATATCTTGTGAGTAAAGTGTATAACCTTTGTAAATTATACATCTATTCGGATAGCCGTATCCACGGCTATGGACAATGCTTGGGAATTTTAGTGAATAGTTAGATTTTATAAAATAAAAACTTTCAAAGGAAGACTGTGTGCCATTGAAAGTAACTGAATTAGGATTAGGGCTATGTGTTAGTTTGTAGTTTGTCTTGAGAAATATTGGAAAGCTTTATTATTGTTGTTGTTATTATTTGTTTTACTGTCTTTTTAATCTAATTATTATATTCAATTTAAAATATTACTTTATTGCAAAATAACCATGATAGCTATTCATTTAGAATAAGCCTTGCATATAATTTTATTAGACTTGCATTCTGTACACAACTTGTTAAATACTTTATATACTTACCCTTGCCACAACCAAAATTATCAGTTGAAGAGGAGTCTGCACCTGCCTTGAGGGAGTACTAGGAGGACGCGAGTTACTAGGAGTGAATCTTGTCAGTTGCCTGTGGCACATTGATGGGTTATCTATGAAATTTTTGTTCCACCGCTATTTTATTTATTAGAGTCTAAGCCCTATATAGAATACTTATGCAAAGTCGATCATAAGGTCAATCAACTGTCTTTATTTAATAAATAGAGTCTTTATTATGTTTCCAGTTTGTATGATTATGATATTTCATCTATGTTGCCTCTGTGTGCACTAGCGTGATCCAGAACTAGTGTAGTATACACAGATGGTCTGAATTTGTATATTTAGGTCCCGACAGAGGTGGTATCATAACTATATTGACTATAGGTCTTGACCCTAGTTAGACTGGCCATCTCTTTAGGACCTGCTAAATTATTTCCAAAGGAAAACTTTACTTGAAAGAATAATAAATTCTTGACTTATCTTATCTCTCTACTCTTTACCTTTGTTGAAATTTCTTTTTTTTTCCTGTTGGTTTAAGTGAATCTTACATAAGTTGTCTTTGATGGATGTCGATGTTCCACACCTATGGTGAGTGTACCGGTAAGTATGTTGCTGAATTCTAGAGAGCTTTGCAAGTGATGGGTGGTGATGAGAGACCGCTTTTACAAGGGAACATGTTGGACCATGAATGGCAAGAATCGTGGAATAATATGCCACATTACTATCTATGCCTGGAAGAATACTAAGGCGAGTAGCCCCATTGTCATCACGGTGAGGAGGCTTACATTTGAAGCTAGGGTCCAAGAATTAGCACATTTGGCATTACTATGGATTTGCAAGCGGCATGCTGAAGAATTGAAGCATATAGTGTTTTGATTACATCCAAGGGGTGTATCGTTTAATGCCCAAGGACTGAAGATGAAGGAGATGCCACCGTTGTTCGTATCGTGAGATTCATGGCTGCTCAAGCTGAAGTGATGGAGGATACATCCCTAGAACTGAAAAAAGATGTATAAAGCACTGAAGACTGCTGAAGAAGACCTCCATGCCACTAGGATGATGGCTGCAGAAAGGATCGCATACCTTGAGGAGGCTATGTATGACAGGGGAGTTGAGATTGAAGAAGTAGATGAACTAGACGAGGAAGATCTATAAGAGGTGGAACCTAAGCCTGAAGAGTCAGAGCCTGTGAAGCAGGAGGTACCTACGCGGTTTGCGTCCGCTGTTCCTGGTCACCGAGACCAGTTTATGCCGATGCCTACCCATCCGCCTTCCTATGCCCCAAGAGAGCAACATCTTGGTTGTTTGAGTGATTGATGGAGTTTAGTTTAGCCAATTGAGACTTAGATGTGAGAGTTGTGTCTGCTTAAGATAGGGTGTCACCCTTTTAAGCATTAGGCTTGTGTGCTTAGTTGAGCTTAGAACTTTGTTTTTTGTGTGGGCAGTATATGTTGCAAAGGCCCTTAGGCACTTGTAAGAAGCCATACCAAGTTATTAATAAAATTTGCTAAGTTTGAGTTTTGGGATGAATTTGTTCTCCCACATAGCTCTTTGTTATCTTATCTATGTTATTCCCTCTTACCCAACCCTAAAAAGTGATTAGCAGATAATTCAGACTCGTAGAAACAACAGAGCTAGTGGAAGTAGTACCTGATCCAATAAGAACCCCAATGATAGATCATTTCCTCAACCGTCACCTTAAATAGATAAGCAAAACTTTGAAGCATTCTTGTCTACTCAGACTCAGTTGATGCATACTATGATGCAACAAGTGCAGAACATGACCAATCAAGCAATGCCAACAATGCATCCTAAGCAAGTGTTAATGGACCTTCTCCCTACTCAAGGTTGTTAGAATTCATGAGGACTTGTTCATCGATGTTTTCTAGAAATGTTACAAATTTAGAAGCGGATGATTGTCTTAAGAGTTATTGAAAGGAAGCTGTACATTACTTAGTGTGAAGAAAACGAGAAGGTGCTATATGCTTTTCACCAATTGGAAGAAATTGCTACTGAATGGTGGAAGAATTACTGTATTGCCTATGAAGCCCCGCAGAATCTTTTGTAATGAATTTGTTGCTATTTTTCAGTAGTGCCATATTCCGAAAATAATCATAGATCTAAAGAAAGATGAATTCAAAGCTATAAATGAAGGAGGCCAATCTATGACTGAGTATCTGAATAAGTTTACACAACTTACTCACTATGCACATGAAGATATTACTACTGATAAAGCACAACAATCTCATTTAATGAAGGGACTGAACTCTAGACTTCGAGTTGGTTTAATCACCCATACTTTTTCATATTTTCAAGAATTGGTTAATAAGGCTCTTATCCTTGAGGATAAGCGCAAGGAGTTTGAGGACAACCACAAACACAGAATGGCTCATCAAGGGAGTCGTCCAAATCAATAGAGGTTGAGAGTTGCTCCTCAACAGTTTGTTAGGTTTTATCCTCAAGCCATGTTCAAGATGTCATCCCTAGCATTGCGTCCATCTGGTAAGAGCTTCTAAACACTTATTTAGGCGAATGCTGCACTAGGAGGAAATCAATGGTCCTCGATCAAGCGTTGTTTCAATTGTCGAGAGCAGGAACATTTTGCTAACAACTGTTCCCAGAGAGGATATGTTATCCCTATTCATTTCAACCTTGGTTCTACACCAATGAAGACACCTGCGCATGGAGTGAATCGTGAAACAAGTCAAGCTAGAGCCACACCATAAGCAACAATGAGAGGTTGAGTCAATCACATCACCGCTGATAGATCTAGGACGAGTCATATATTGTTCTAGATAAGTTCTTAGTTAACTCAGTACCCATAACAAGTTCTTTTGTTTCTCAAGTTTTTGCTATTAAAAATAGTTTGGATGTTATGAATCTTAAGTATATGTTATTAGTCCAATCCCTTAGATCAGAACTCATATCTAATCTAGATTGTTTGGGAGTTAAGTTGCTTATTGATGGGATAGAATTTTTAGCGAATCTCATTATATTGAACACCCAGTCTCAAGACGTTATCTTTGGAATGGATTGATTATTTAAGTACAGGCTGTTTTAGATTGTAGTTGAAGAGTGACATTAGTTGTAAGCCTGGAAGGTGGGAAAGTGGAATTTCGAGCGATTGCAGTTCGTGATGGTCAGTTAATGGTTAATAGTGTGAAAGCCATCAGTTTGGAGAATGTGCCTATTGTCATTGAGTACCCAGATGCTTTTCCAGAAGATCTGCTTAGAATACTACTAGATAGTGATATTGAATTTGTTGTTGAGTTGGTGCCTGGTACAGCCCCAATATCAAAAAGACCGTTTAAAATGCCTACCGACGAGTTGGTGAAAATGAAGAAGCAGATTGGAGAGTTGCTAGAAAAAGGTTTCGTGGGACCTAGTTCGTCATCTTGCAGATTGCCAGTTCTATTTGTCCAAAAGAAAGATGAAAGTTTGATAATGTATATTGATTATCGTTCATTTAATGAAGTGACAATCAATAATAAGTATCAATTGTCTTGGATAGATGATTTGTCTGATTAGTTAAGAGGACTAGAGTCTTCTCTAAGACTAACCTTCGATCATGATACCATTAATTGAAGATTTGCGCAGAGGATATCCCTAAGACTGCATTTTCAACACGGTATGGACATTATGAATTTACAATCATGTCATTTGGATTGACTAATGCCCATGCCTATTTCAAGAATATGATGAATAAGGTTTTCATGGAATAGAGAACAAGTTCATTGTATTCATATCCAACTTCATGAATAAGGTTTTCATAGAATACCTCTTGATATTATGCATCTTTGTTGTTAGAATCTAAGACTTGATTAACATGAATCATTAGCTAGACTAAGAATGATCACTAAATAATATCGGAAATTAAACATTAGGAAAAAGCCGGTGACCGGTGAGGATGTAGAAGTCATTAGGGTTGATCGGTCGCTTGATGTTGATGTCGGTGAAGAACGACAATGTAGATGCGGCTAGCTTTGATCTTAATGAAGAAGAAAGGAGCACCGTGATCTTCACGGCGATGGTTAGGGCCTTGATAACCTTGCGCCAAAACCTTGATCGGAAAGGGTTTTGGATGGATGGCAAAGCTCAAGATCAAAAGGCATTACTTGAGTGCCATTCTCATCCCTTTATAGTGGCGCCGGTTATCGGGACCAAAACCGATAATTTTGGAAGGCTCCGATCGAGCGCAATTTCCTTAATTCTCTGACCTTCCATTAATTCCCTGACTTTCCTTAATTATCTAACTTTCCGTTTTAAATAAAGATCACATCCAACATTCTCCCACTTGATCGAAGGCTAATATCATAAGTCCATACTCAACAGAACAACACACCAAGATAAAGTATTTCAGTAGTTAATAAATGCACCACTGAAACTCCAGTATCTATAGTGCATAATTCTATCTCGATTAATTATTCTTAACGGGAGTTGGTTTTATTCTTATGGTCCTTTTGTGCAATTTGTTTTCATTTGTCATCATGTGCACATTAAAGGTGAAAACAAACTTTGTAATTTCCAGAATCGAAGTTTTGAGATCTCAATTTGTCCCATAGTATAAGTCATCAATAAGTCTTATCTGGCATTAATTTTGAGACAAGCCTTTAACGGAGATCATTAAACTAAACATGATGCATAAACTTATATATCAAACATGATACTCAATTCTTATAAATTGAACATTAATAATTAGATTCGAATTACATCTTTCTAGCGTCATGTGTTTGGCGGTACAACTTGACATGTTGTTACTTGAAGTAAAAATTGCACTCTTACATATATAATAAATTCCATGATATAATCTTAAGCCAAAATAAATTTTCTTATTCTTAAACCACAACAGCCTATTGTGGATTTCTTATTATCTAATAGTCTTATAACATGCCACACGTCTACTTGCATCATTAATGACGCCTTAAGATATTGACTAGAGCCATTCCACAATATGGCTCTTTCTGCAAGGTTGAAGATTTGACTTTGATGTGGATTTCTTAATATCAACACACCTTGTATAATCTGTATCTGAATAACCCACAACTTTATGATTATCAGACTTCTTATATGTCAGCATGTAATCATTAACACTTTGCCTATGATGCAAAGTTGTCTTTAGTAGTTTTCCAGTGGTCCAGTTCTGGATTAATATCTGCCAAGTATCTTGGTTACAAAATGTTAAATAAGGGCATATACAAACTTAAGTATACATAATGTTCATGACAGCGGAACGTAAGAAAAGCTTATGTCGCCCTTAATAGTCGGAGTAAACTCCCTTAATGTTGGACCTATCTTGGTGAATCTTACTAGTCAAACATGAGAGACATCACCAAGACAAACATTAATATCCCTATTGCTGATAGCCAACAAGGCATCGTCTATATAAACAATTAAGTCCATATAAACAGCCAAGATGTTAAATTTACTCCCGCTGGTCTTAAGGTTAAAACTTAAGGTATCTTTATGTGAGGATCGCATTATCATAAACTGTAATACCGCAAATCATCTTTGCCAGGGTTTTTGCCAGAAATGTTTTCATTTTCCTTGATTCAAGGATTTACTCCGGAGAAAAGTTTTGTCGCCTCGCAGTTTAGAACGTATATTATCGGATTTGGGTTTCAACTGAACCTTTGTTTATGTTTGCGTCAGGTTTTAGTGAGCTTTAGCGTTGTGCTCCTTGTTTGAAATTTCTCTATTTGATTTATTCGAGATGGAAAGCTAATTGTGGGGAATTAATTGATGTGTGTATTATTGAGGATTTCGTTTTTGTTTCAAATCAGGTGGACTCCAGTTGCAGTCTTGGGAGGCTTTTATTAAATTACCTTGTTGCCCTTGGAAAATGTTGGCTCTTTTTCCCCTGGCTATTCTTTTCTTCTCCCAGCCGTGTGCCACATCCTTCCTGGCCGACTGCAGCCAGCCAAGTCCCCTGCTCCCTCCTCATTTCTTCCTCCCTGGCGATTGCTCTCCATGGCGCATCCTTCCTGGCCGACTCCTCCTCCCAGCGCCACATCCCCAGCAGCCAGGCCGGTTCCTCTCAGTGCTCGTCCATGGCGTCTCTTCCCAGCAGAGCTCCTCCGTGGGTCGCAGCTCCGGCGGCTCCCCTCCGGCGACCTTACTCCGGCCGGCAGCAAGCCTTCCTCCCCCGCCCAGCCTCGGCCCCTCCACCTCCCTCTCCTCCATGGGTATGATTGGAGGTAAAAAACCCTAGAAATTTTGGGGGTGAGATTGCTTGCATGCATGGTGTTTGATGAAATGCCTAGCTAGGGTTCTTGTTTTGCAATGTATTTAGTTGAAGGATTTAGAGTCTAGAGTGATTTGAAATTTCTGTTTCGAGCAGATTTTTGCCCCCTGTTAGAGCTGCTGTTCGAAAATTCTACAAGCATTTCCTGGGGGTTTGGCTATAATAAAAGTTGTAGATAATTGAATTACCTTTCAATAGAGACCGAAATCAATAAGTTTCGTTTAGCTGTTTGAAAGTTATGGTTATTTTACCACGTGCTGTCCAGAGCGAAGTATTTTTGCGGCTGTCTGCTGTTCGTCGCAAATCTGGGAATAATCGGTGCTTTTCCCGGTCGGTCGGCTATAGAAAAAGTTGTAGATAATCAAATTACCTTTCAATGAAGTCCAGAATCGCTAAGTTTCGTTCAGCCGTTTGAAAGTTATGCCCGTTTTACCAAGTGTTGTCCCGGGTGGCAGATTTCTGTTCTCGGGTTTTAGGAGTGGGTTGCGAAGCCCACTTAGCTATGAGTCTTGTGATGATTTTGGGCGTGTTTTGAGTGGGCTATATCTATGTGCAGGTGGTGTGACCCCGGGTGTGGCAACCTTGTCTCGAGAAGATTGAAGCCAAGTGCATTGTATTCGGTTGTGGCTTAGGTGGCCATTGGGTTTTGCAATCATATAATTATCCATGTGTTATGGTAATATTTTCATGTTTGATTTTACTTGCGATGTGATGAATCAGAATGGTTAATTGGTTATGCTATCGTTCAAACCGAGATTATATGCAAGTGCATCAATGTTTGTTTGTTATGTGTGTCGATTGATGAATCATATGCCTTGTCAATATGCCATGGGTTACATTTTATATATGCCTTGATGATGCTCCGTGGTATGATTAGGCTAATGGGAACATAAAAGATATAAACTTTGAGTTATGAAAATAGCTTGAATTGTGGTCATGATATGCGATTGTGGCGTTTATGTGAGTGTTGTTGATATATGTGACCTTATGGATATGAAAATTGAGAATGGCCTTTTGCATATATGCATTTATGAAGAGTACATCTTTGGAGTGAATGCTTTGTGGGTTGTTTGATGGACCCCGTATAATCGCCAAATCGACATATTGCTATATCACACGTTCATAAGATTGCTTACCACTATGATAGGTGAATGTGAATAATGACGTTGTGAGGTTGGATTAATAGGAATAGTTGATTTGCTATCTTGAAAAAATTGAATTATGTCATTGGTGCAGTGTTAATGGCGATTGACCATGTTGATAAGATTTGTTGAGAATATGGATACGAGTGTTGAGAAGGTGATTTGAATGTTGAGAATGGTAATTTGTGGATGTGAGAAATGAATGTAGTTTGCAAATTTGTTTATGTTTATTGCATTTGTGCATTCATGATGGAAGAGGTGACCCATTCTGATGCGGGCCTCTGTGCTCACATGTAGTGAGCACGAAAGTCCTACCTCGTAGTCCGTATACTTGGGTGTATGGGAGCGAGTCGAGAAGAGTAGGCACCCTCCATCACGGGGTGGAAGGGGAATCTTGAGGTGCACACCGACGGTGTGCACTCGGCCATACCGGTATGTGCTAACGAAGAGATGAGACATGCATAATGCATCATATGCAATGAGATAGTATGTGAATGAAATGCATGGTTGTGTTGCATTATATATCATTGCGTATCTGCATGGGTTATTATGTGAATGAAATGCATGGTGGTGTTGCATTATACATCATCGCAGATATGCATGAGATATTATGTAAATGAAATGCATGGTTGTGTTGCATTATATATCTTTGCATACATGTATGAGATATTATGTGAATGAAATGCATGGTTGTGTTGCATTATATATCTTTGCACATATGTATGAGATATTATGTGAATGAAAGCACAAAAGTATTTCGTTGCATTGTGTATTGTGATTAATAAATGTTGATTGATGAGAATGGAAAGAACAGGTTGAGAGTTGAGACATGGGCTCAACCAGAATTGATTCCCGAGGCATGGGTAAGGTTTTATTACATTGTCAAGTTGGTTGAGGTAAGTGGAGCTGTTACTACTCCTGTTGCTGGATGTTTCAGTTAAGTAATGGTTATTTAAATGATGAAGTAATCGTGCTCTTACGTTGTGGATCTTTTATGAATTCAACTGTTTCCTTTATTTACGGATGTCAATTTAAAGAACTGCTACTTGATGTCTTCTAATAGTTGCATTTAAGTCTAATGCCTTACCTTTCCTACTTGTTGCACTTTGCTGAGTCTTGGACTCACGCTTGTTGCTTCCTGTTCTAGGTACCTTGAAGTCGATTCTTCGGGATGGGAGTAGAAGCACGTGCACGACTTCGGTCATTATCTCCTTAAATTAATTCATAAAGCCCGATTGTATCTAATGTGGTTGTAAAGTGTTGTTTGATGTGGTGTAATTTATCAATTGCTAGTGGATGTGTGATTAATATCTAAGGACCTGCTAGAATGTTTCATCTTGGTTGAATGAATGATATCTATCTTGCTATTGTTCTTTTGATCTTTGTGTGGATGCCCTCTTTTCTAGAGAGGTCATGCGAAATTTTGTAAATTTCGGTGGCTTAGTTTTAAGCCGGTTTTAGAGTTTGGTTGATTACAAACAAGTTTTGAGGAGTTGTCATTGAGTTGATTTGGGTTTTGGTAGCATTCGCGGTGCGTTTGGCGCCGGGGTGTTACAGTTGGTATCAGAGCGGGCTTCAGGTCCGTGGTGTTCGAATGTAGTGAGTAATTCTAAAATGAATTAAAATTTTGCTGTGTGAAGGTAGAAACCTGGTTTAGGTTGAACCTTTAAAACGTGGCCCTAGGGCAATAACCATAAAACTTGACGTAGAATGGTTAAATAATCTAAAATTTGACACACAATGATGCACTATAGGAAAGGGATGGGATATCGTTGTATTGTTTTACAATGTTCTTTTGAGATTTATGCTATATTGTTACTTGTTAATATGTTAGTCTTGTTAAGACTATGGTATTATTTATGGCTATGTATATGAAGTGGTAGATTGATTAGTGGAGTCCGGTGGGACTCTTTGTGCTCAAGGATTCGGCCTTGTCGTGTGGCTGTAGTTGTTGATGCGGCAGTTTAGAGCCAGCACCGAAGGAAAGTTCTTGTGTTTCTGTCTTAAATCGGAGAGTTGTTGGAGTGCGTATTTGAATTTTACCTTCCTTGGTCTTCTTGGATTTAAGGCAAAGAAGAGAGTTTTGTGTCGCCCCTTTTTGGTTGCTTTGCGGAGAAAGACATGGATTTCTTCGTGTTGTCGTTTTCCAAGTTGAAGTTTTGGATTTGGGGCTTTAAAAGGAAAAGTGTTATTCGATCGATTCGCTTTTCCTTTCCGTGAATTTATTGGTGTAACTCCTTTCCTTCGTGGAATTTTGGAGTTTGACAATTGGTTTGAGCTCGTTGAATGACAAGGCTTGGGTCTGTCATTTTCTAAGTCTTTGAGAGTTGAGCTTCTTTGGAAGTCTTGGTTGGCTTTTTCGGAAGGGAAAATATGATAGTTAGAGTAAGTTGTAGGTTGATTGAAGATTTTCCGTAAAGGGTTAGTAGGATGTTGGCGTTGTTGGGATAAGGTGATCGACCCTAATTGGATTGATGGCAAGAGTTGTTTTGTGGGTCATGGTGATCCACGAGTTCAAGCGGAGGTTGCGTATGGGTTAGAAAAGATTTTGTCGAAAAAGGTATTAACAAGTTTAGTTGAGGAACTTGTTAATTAAATGATGTCGGCTAGTGAAGTGGTCTCGGTTGGGAATGAGCTTCCCCTCTTCTCTGTAAGAGATTGTGTGTTGATTATGGGTTTTTGTTGAATTCTCTCCCAGGGTGATGTATGTAGTATATTGGTTTAAAGAGAATTGTATTTCTTTTGCATTCTAGCTGGAGTTAAAGATTATGATTGTTCATGGTGTCGTGTTGAGTATAGTAAGGATTTATACTCTTGGGTTTGATTGTGTGAGTGAAAAAATGTGAGGCGAGACCCTCTTAAGAAAAGAACCAAGTGTAGTTTGGTATTGATTTGCGGTCCTAGCATGAGCTAGGCGTTGACCACAAATAGTTTAAAGGTGGATTATGGAGCCTTGTGATGTTGATTCAAATTCTGGAGAAAGTGATTCAAGGAAGAGTAGTTATGAAATTCTTGCTAAGTCTTGTTGGTGTTTCCCTAAGAAGCTAAGAGTGAGCATTGAAACCTTTATTGTTAAATGTGCAAGAATTTTAGAGATAATGGGATGTATGATGAACTTCGGTTTAATTGCATATGGAAATGGGGTTGTCGGCGTAATTATTTGGAGGGTTGCCTTCTGTTTAAGGCATTTTGTTTGGTGTGCAATTGAAATTGCCATATGAGTTGTGTTTCGCCAAGTGGTGGAGTTAGTGGATAAAAGATTATGAGGAAGAAAGAATGCATGCTTATGGAATAGTGTGATGTTAGCCTTGGTACTTGCCATTTAAAGGAAATAAATAAAGGTAATGGAAGATGTTGGATTTCAGGATCGCTTTGCTATTCCCGAAATGTTGGTTTTGGGATTAGTGTGTTGTGTTGATTTTAACCGAGTGGTTCTTCGGTGTGAAGCTTTCCACCTTAGGGCTTAAGGTGAGTGAAATGGTTTATGTTGTTAAGAGAGCGGAGTTCTCTTTGATTTTGTGACTGCTTTTGAACAAAGATTGTGTGAAGTTTCTCTTCTCAATTGAGTTTTTCCCTTATGTATTCTATTGCATTGATTTCAAGTTGAGGAGAGTGGTTAGTTTTTGTAAGAGAATCGAAATTCTTTTGCTTTCTAGTGTGAGGAAAGAAAATGATTGGATATGGATTCCTGGGTTGAGTATACGTGAGATTATGCTATTTGATTTGGTCTTTGGGCAAGATCATCCTAGAAGGAGAACCAAGTGTGGAGGGGTTTTGATGAAAAACCTAATCGGAGTTAAATGTTGATTGTACATGGATTTAGAATGGAGTTAATGAAAGGTGTTTCTTGTCTTGATCCCGATCCTGTGTGGGAGGATAAGGCTATGCTGTTGTTCTCTTGGGCATGGGGGACAGTTTTGTTGGCGGATTGATTGGAATTGATCAGCAATGCGTTATTGTCTTTAAGTTTGTCGGAACCCTCGGTTTCATGGGTTAGACTCGATGTGGGTCAGTCGGAAATGGATGGTTCGGTTGCAAACCTTTTCGTTGAGTGATTGTCTCGTTGTATGAGACAAGCTTGAAAGAAGGTCAAGTTTGATTTTGTGTATGAGGGAATTTGATTGTTGCCCTATGGGGTTGATAAAATTCAATAGTAAAGGTTGATTTTTGATCCTGATGAAAAGGTAAAAGTCGTGTTTTGATTCCTAGAGGATCCCGGCTTGTTCTTTTTGGGCTTATTGATTATGGCAATTCGGTTTCTGTTGCTCTTGTAATTGAGTTGAGGTGTTCAGAATTCGAGGTCGAATTCTGTTAAAGGGGGGAAGAGTGTAATATCGCAAATCATCTTTGCCAGGGTTTTTGCCAGAAATGTTTTCATTTTCCTTGATTCAAGGATTTACTCCGGAGAAAAGTTTTGTCGCCTCGCAGTTTAGAACGTATATTATCGGATTTGGGTTTCAACTGAACCTTTGTTTATGTTTGCGTCAGGTTTTAGTGAGCTTTAATTTGTGCTCCTTGTTTGAAATTTCTCTTTCACGATTTATTCAGATGGAATTTTAATTGTGGGGAATTAATTGATGTGTGTATTATTGAGGATTTCGTTTTTGTTTCAAATCGTGGACTCGATTCTTATTCTTGGGAGGCTTTTATTAAATTACCTTGTTGCCCTTGGAAAATGTTGGCTCTTTTTCCCTCTCCGTTCCTTTTCTTCCCGGTAGTGTGCCACATCCTTCTGGTTCCCGATGCCGACCCCCCAAGTCCCCTCCTTGGCTCCTCATTTCTTCCTCCTGGCGATTGCTCTCCATGGCGCATCCTTCCAGGCCGACTCCTCCTCAAGCCACATCCCAGAGCGCAGGCCTCTTCCTCTCGGTGCTCGTCCATGGCGTCTCCTTCCCAGTGAGCTCCTCCATGGGGTCGCAGCTCCGCTCCTCCTCGGCGACTTTACTCGTGGCCCCTCAAGCCTTCCTCCCCGCCTAGCCTCGGCCTCCACCACCCTTTCCTCCATGGGTATGATTGGAGGTAAAAACCCTAGAAATTTTGGGGGTGAGATTGCTTGCATGCATGGTGTTTGATGAAATGCCTAGCTAGGGTTCTTGTTTTGCAATGTATTTAGTTGAAGGACTTAGAGTCTAGAGTGATTTGAAATTTCTGTTTCGAGCAGAATTTTGCCCCCTGTTAGAGCTTCTGTTCGAAAATTCTACAAGCATTTTCTGGGGGTTTGGCTATAATGAAAGTTGTAGATAATTGAATTACCTTTCAAAAGAGACCAAAATCAAGAAGTTTCGTTCATCCGTTTGAAAGTTATGGTTATTTTACCACGTGCTGTCCAGAGCGAAGTATTTTTGCGGCTGTCTGCTGTTCGTCGCAAATCTGGGAATAATCGGTGCTTTTCCCGGTCGGTCGGCTATAGAAAAAGTTGTAGATAATCAAATTACCTTTCAATGAAGTCCGGAATCGCTAAGTTTCGTTCAGCCGTTTGAAAGTTATGCCCGTTTTACCAAGTGTTGTCCCGGGTGGCAGATTTCTGTTCTCGGGTTTTAGGAGTGGGTTGCGAAGCCCACTTAGCTATGAGTCTTGTGATGATTTTGGGCGTGTTTTGAGTGGGCTATATCTATGTGCAGGTGGTGTGACCCCGGGTGTGGCAACCTTGTCTCGAGAAGATTGAAGGCAAGTGCATTGTATTCGGTTGTGGCTTAGGTGGCCATTGGGTTTTGCAATCATATAATTATCCATGTGTTATGGTAATATTTTCATGTTTGATTTTGCTTGCGATGTGATGAATGAGAATGGTTAATTGGTTATGCTATCGTTCAAACCGAGATTATATGCAAGTGCATCAATGTTTGTTTGTTATGTGTGTCGATTGATGAATCATATGCCTTGTCAATATGCCATGGGTTACATTTTATATATGCCTTGATGATGCTCCGTAGTATGATTAGGCTAATGGGAACATAAAAGATATAAGCTTTGAGTTATGAAAATAGCTTGAATTGTGGTCATGATATGCGATTGTGGCGTTTATGTGAGTGTTGTTGATATATGTGACCTTATGGATATGAAAATTGAGAATGGCCTTTTGCATATATGCATTTATGAAGAGTACATCTTTGGAGTGAATGCTTTGTGGGTTGTTTGATGGACCCCGTATAATCGCCAAATCGACATATTGCTATATCACACGTTCATAAGATTGCTTACCACTATGATAGGTGAATGTGAATAATGACGTTGTGAGGTTGGATTAATAGGAATAGTTGATTTGCTATCTTGAAAAAAATTGAATTATGTCATTGGTGCAGTGTTAATGGCGATTGACCATGTTGATAAGATTTGTTGAGAATATGGATACGAGTGTTGAGAAGGTGATTTGAATGTTGAGAATGGTAATTTGTGGATGTGAGAAATGAATGTAGTTTGCAAATTTGTTTATGTCTATTGCATTTGTGCATTCATGATGGAAGAGGTGACCCATTCTGATGCGGGCCTCTGTGCTCACATGTAGTGAGCACGAAAGTCCTACCTCGTAGTCCCGTATACTTGGGTGTATGGGAGCGAGTCAGTAAGAGTAGGCACCCTCCACCACGGGGTGGAAGGGGAATGCGAGGGTGCACACCGACGGGTGTGCACTCGGCCATACCGGTATGTGCTAAAGAAGAGATGAGACATGCATAATGCATCATATGCAATGAGATATTATGTGAATGAAATGCATGGTGGTGTTGCATTATATATCATCGCAGATATGCATGGGTTATTATGTGAATGAAATGCATGGTGGTGTTGCATTATACATCATCGCAGATATGCATGAGATATTATGTGAATGAAATGCATGGTTGTGTTGCATTATATATCTTTGCATACATGTATGAGATATTATGTGAATGAAATGCATGGTTGTGTTGCATTATATATCTTTGCACATATGTATGAGATATTATGTGAATGAAAGCACAAAAGTATTTCGTTGCATTGTGTATTGTGATTAATAAATGTTGATTGATGAGAATGGAAGGAACAGGTGGAGAGTTGAGACATGGGCTCAACCAGAATTGATTCCCGAGGCATGGGTAAGGTTTTATTACATTGTCAAGTTGGTTGAGGTAAGTGGAGCTGTTACTACTCCTGTTGTTGGATGTTTCAGTTAAGTAATGGTTATTTAAATGATGAAGTAATCGTGCTCTTACGTTGTGGATCTTTTATAAATTCAACTGTTTCCTTTATTTACGGATGTCAATTTAAAGAACTGCTTCTTGATGTCTTCTAATAGTTGCATTTAAGTCTAATGCCTTACCTTTCCTACTTGTTGCACTTTCTTTGAGTCTTGGACTCACGCTTGTTGCTTCTGTTCTAGGTACCTTGAAGTGATTCTTCGGGATGGGAGTAGAAGCACGTGCGACTTAGGTCATTATCTCCTTAAATTAATTCATAAAGCCCGATTGTATCTAATGTGGTTGTAAAGTGTTGTTTGATGTGGTGTAATTTATCAATTGCTAGTGGATGTGTGATTAATATCTAAGGACCTGCTAGAATGTTTCATCTTGGTTGAATGAATGATATCTATCTTGCTATTGTTCTTTTGATCTTTGTGTGGATGCCCTCTTTTCTAGAGAGGTCATGCGAAATTTTGTAAATTTCGTGGCTTAGTTTTAAGCCGGTTTTAGAGTTTGGTTGATTACAAACAATTTTTGTAGAGATGTCATTGAGTTGATTAGGTTTTTGGTAGCATTCATGTGCGTTGGCTAGCCGGTGTTACTGATTAGTATCGAGCGGGCTTCAGGTCCGTGGTGTTCGAATGTAGTGAGTAATTCTAAAGTGAATTAAAATTTTGCTGTGTGAAGGTAGAAACCTGGTTTAGGTTGAACCTTTAAAACGTGGCCCTAGGGCAATAACCATAAAACTTGACGTAGAATGGTTAAATAATCTAAAATTTGACACACACTGATGCACTATAGGAAAGGGATGGGATATCGTTGTATTGTTTTACAATGTTCTTTTGAGATTTATGCTATATTGTTACTTGTTAATATGTTAGTCTTGTTAAGACTATGGTATTATTTATGGCTATGTATATGAAGTGGTAGATTGATTAGTGGAGTCCGGTGGGACTCTTTGTGCTCAAGGATTCGGCCTTGTCGTGTGGCTGTGGTTGTTGGTGCGGCAGTTTAGAGCCAGCACCGAAGGAAAGTTCTTGTGTTTTTGTCTTAAATCGGAGAGTTGTTGGAGTGCGTATTTGAATTTTGTCTTCCTTGGTCTTCTTGGATTTAAGGCAAAGAAGAGAGTTTTGTGTCGCCCCTTTTTGGTTGCTTTGCGGAGAAAGACATGGATTTCTTCGTGTTGTCGTTCTCCAAGTTGAAGTTTTGGATTTGGGGCTTTAAAGGGAAAAGTGTTATTCGATCGATTCGCTTTTCCTTTCCGTGAATTTATTGGTGTAACTCCTTTCCTTCGTGGAATTTTGGAGTTTGACAATTGGTTTGGAGCTCTGTTGAATGACAAGGCTTGGGTCCTGTCATTTTCTAAGTCTTTTGAGAGTTGAGCTTCTTTGGAAGTCTTGGTTGGCTTTTCTGGAAGGGAAAATATGACAGTTAGAGTAAGTTGTAGGTTGATTGAAGATTTTCCCGTAAAGGGTTAGTAGGATGTTGACGTTGTTGGGATAAGGTGATCGACCCTAATTGGATTGATGGCAAGAGTTGTTTTGTGGGTCATGGTGATCCACGAGTTCAAGCGGAGGTTGCGTATGGGTTAGAAAAGATTTTGTCGAAAAAGGTATTAACAAGTTTAGTTGAGGAACTTGTTAATTAAATGATGTCGGCTAGTGAAGTGGTCTCGGTTGGGAATGAGCTTCCCCTCTTCTCTGTAAGAGATTGTGTGTTGATTATGGGTTTTTGTTGAATTCTCTCCCAGGGTGATGTATGTAGTATATTGGTTTAAAGAGAATTGTATTTCTTTTGCATTCTAGCTGGAGTTAAAGATTATGACTGTTCATGGTGTCGTGTTGAGTATAGTAAGGATTTATACTCTTGGGTTTGATTGTGTGAGTGAAAGAATGTGAGGGCGAGACCCTCTTAAGAAAAGAACCAAGTGTAGTTTGGTATTGATTTGCGGTCCTAGCATGAGCTAGGCGTTGACCACAAATAGTTTAAAGGTGGATTATGGAGCCTTGTGATGTTGATTCAAATTCTGGAGAAAGTGATTCAAGGAAGAGTAGTTATGAAATTCTTGCTAAGTCTTGTTGGTGTTTCCCTAAGGCGCTAAGAGTGAGCATTGAAACCTTTATTGTTAAATGTGCAAGAATTTTAGAGATAATGGGATGTATGATGAACTTCGGTTTAATTGCATATGGAAATGGGGTTGTCGGCGTAATTATTTGGAGGGTTGCCTTCTGTTTAAGGCATTTTGTTTGGTGTGCAATTGAAATTGCCATATGAGTTGTGTTTCGCCAAGTGGTGGAGTTAGTGGATAAAAGATTATGAGGAAGAAAGAATGCATGCTTATGGAATAGTGTGATGTTAGCCTTGGTACTTGCCATTTAAAGAAAATAAATAAAGGTAATTGAAGATGTTGGATTTCAGGATCGTTTTGCTATTCCCGAAATGTTGGTTTTGGGATTAATGTGTTGTGTTGATTTTAACCGAGTGGTTCTTCGGTGTGAAGCTTTCCACCTTAGGGCTTAAGGTGAGTGAAATGGTTTATGTTGTTAAGAGAGCGGAGTTCTCTTTGATTTTGTGTTGCTTTTGAACAAAGATTGTGTGAAGTTTCTCTTCTCAATTGAGTTTTTCCCTTATGTATTCTATTGCATTGATTTCAAGTTGAGGAGAGTGGTTAGTTTTTGTAAGAGAATCGAAATTCTTTTGCTTTCTAGTGTGAGGAAAAAAATGATTGGATATGGATTCTGGGTTGAGTATCGTGAGATTATGCTCTTTGATTTGGTCTTTGGGCAAGATCATCCTAGAAGGAGAACCAAGTGTGGAGGGTTTTGATGAAAAACCTAATCGGAGTTAAATGTTGATTGTACATGGATTTAGAATGGAGTTAATGAAAGGTGTTTCTTGTCTTGATCCCGATCTGTGTGGGAGGATAAGGCTATCTTTGTTGTTCTCTTGGGCATGGGGGCAGCTTTTGTTGGCGGATTGATTGGAATTGATCAGCAATGCGTTATTGTCTTTAAGTTTGTCGGAACCCTCGGTTTCATGGGTTAGACTCGATGTGGGTCAGTCGGAAATGGATGGTTCGGTTGCAAACCTTTTCGTTGAGTGATTGTCTCGTTGTATGAGACAAGCTTGAAAGAAGGTCAAGTTCGATTTTGTGTATGAGGGAATTTGATTGTTGCCCTATGGGGTTAATAAAATTCAATAGTAAAGGATGATTTTTGATCCTGATGAAAAGGTAAAAGTCGTGTTTTGATTCCTAGAGGATCCCGGCTTGTTCTTTTTGGGCTTATTGATTATGGCAATTCGGTTTCTGTTGCTCTTGTGATTGAGTTGAGGTGTTCAGAATTCGAGGTCGAATTCTGTTAAAGGGGGGAAGAGTGTAATACCGCAAATCATCTTTGCCAGGGTTTTTGCCAGAAATGTTTTCATTTTCCTTGATTCAAGGATTTATTCCGGAGAAAAGTTTTGTCGCCTCGCAGTTTAGAACGTATATTATCTTATTTGGGTTTCAACTGAACCTTTGTTTATGTTTGCGTCAGGTTTTAGTGAGCTTTTGCGTTGTGCTCCTTGTTTGAAATTTCTCTATTTGATTTATTCTCATGGAAAGCTAATTGTGGGGAATTAATTGATGTGTGTATTATTGAGGATTTCGCTTTTGTTTCAAATCGGTGGACTCGGATTTTGTTTTTATCTTGGGAGGCTTTTATTAAATTACCTTGTTGCCCTTGGAAAATGTTGGCTCTTTTTGAGTATAAAAGAAGAGAGGGGGGACCCTGCCACATCCTTCTGGCCGCTCCTTCAACCAAGTCCCTGTTCTTCATTTCTTCCTCCTGGCGATTGCTCTCCATGGCGCCTCCTTCTGGCCGACTCCTCCTCCCAGCGCCACATCCCAGAGCCCTCGTTCCTCTTAGTGCTCGTCCATGGCGTCTCCTTCCCAGCCTCTTCCTCCGCTGGCCTCGCAGCGCTCGGCGGCCCCCCTCCGGCGACTTTACTCCGGCCAACCTCCGGCGAGCCTTCCTCCCCAGCCCAACCTCGGCCCTCCACCTCCCTTTCCTCCATGGGTATGATTGGAGGTAAAAAACCCTAGAAATTTTGGGGTGAGATTGCTTGCATGCATGGTGTTTGATGAAATGCCTAGCTAGGGTTCTTGTTTTGCAATGTATTTAGTTGAAGGATTTAGAGTCTAGAGTGATTTGAAATTTCTGTTTCGAGCAGATTTTTGCCCCCTGTTAGAGCTGCTGTTCGAAAATTCTACAAGCATTTTCTGGGGGTTTGGCTATAATGAAAGTTGTAGATAATTGAATTACCTTTCAAAAGAGACCAAAATCAAGAAGTTTCGTTTAGCCGTTTGAAAGTTATGGTTATTTTACCACGTGCTGTCCAGAGCGAAGTATTTTTGCGGCTGTCTGCTGTTCGTCGCAAATCTGGGAATAATCGGTGCTTTTCCTGGTCGGTCGGCTATAGAAAAGTTGTAGATAATCAAATTACCTTTCAATGAAGTCCGAAATCGCTAAGTTTCGTTCAGCCGTTTGAAAGTTATGCCCGTTTTACCAAGTGTTGTCCCGGTGGCAGATTTCTGTTCTCGGGTTTTAGGAGTGGGTTGCAAAGCCCACTTAGCTATGAGTCTTGTGATGATTTTGGGCGTGTTTTGAGTGGGCTATATCTATGTGCAGGTGGTGTGACCCGGTGTGGCAACCTTGTCTCGAGAAGATTGAAGGCAAGTGCATTGTATTCGGTTGTGGCTTAGGTGGCCATTGGGTTTTGCAATCATATAATTATCCATGTGTTATGGTAATATTTTCATGTTTGATTTTGCTTGCGATGTGATGAATCGAATGGTTAATTGGTTATGCTATCGTTCAAACCGAGATTATATGCAAGTGCATCAATGTTTGTTTGTTATGTGTGTCGATTGATGAATCATATGCCTTGTCAATATGCCATGGGTTACATTTTATATATGCCTTGATGATGCTCCGTAGTATGATTAGACTAATGGGAACATAAAAGATATAAGCTTTGAGTTATGAAAATAGCTTGAATTGTGGTCATGATATGCGATTGTGGCGTTTATGTGAGTGTTGTTGATATATGTGACCTTATGGATATGAAAATTGAGAATGGCCTTTTGCATATATGCATTTATGAAGAGTACATCTTTGGAGTGAATGCTTTGTGGGTTGTTTGATGGACCCAGATAATCGCCAAATCGACATATTGCTATATCACACGCACGTTCATAAGATTGCTTACCACTATGATAGGTGAATGTGAATAATGACGTTGTGAGGTTGGATTAATAGGAATAGTTGATTTGCTATCTTGAAAAAATTGAATTATGTCATTGGTGCGAGTGTTAATGGCGATTGACCATGTTGATAAGATTTGTTGAGAATATGGATACGAGTGTTGAGAAGGTGATTTGAATGTTGAGAATGGTAATTTGTGGATGTGAGAAATGAATGTAGTTTGCAAATTTGTTTATGTTTATTGCATTTGTGCATTCATGATGGAAGAGGTGACCCATTCGATCAGGGCCTCTGTGCTCACATGTAGTGAGCACGAAAGTCCTACCTCGTAGTCCCGTATACTTGGGTGTATGGGAGCGAGTCAAGAAGAGTAGGCACCCTCCATCACGGGGTGGAAGGGGAATGCGAGGTGCACACCGACGGTGTGCACTCGCCATACCAATATGTGCTAACGAAGAGATGAGACATGCATAATGCATCATATGCAATGAGATAGTATGTGAATGAAATGCATGGTTGTGTTGCATTATACATCATCGCAGATATGCATGGGACATTATGTGAATGAAATGCATGGTTGTGTTGCATTATATATCATTGCAGATATCTGCATGGGTTATTATGTGAATGAAATGCATGGTTGTGTTGCATTATACATCATCGCATACATGCATGGGACATTATGTGAATGAAATGCATGGTTGTGTTGCATTATATATCTTTGCATATATGTATGAGATATTATGTGAATGAAGCACAAAAGTATTTCGTTGCATTGTGTATTGTGATTAATAAATGTTGATTGATGAGAATGGAAAGAACAGGTTGAGAGTTGAGACATGGGCTCAACCAGAATTGATTCCCGAGGCATGGGTAAGGTTTTATTACATTGTCAAGTTGGTTGAGGTAAGTGGAGCTGTTACTACTCCTGTTGCTGGATGTTTCAGTTAAGTAATGGTTATTTAAATGATGAAGTAATCGTGCTCTTACGTTGTGGATCTTTTATGAATTCAACTGTTTCCTTTATTTACGGATGTCAATTTAAAGAACTGCTACTTGATGTCTTCTAATAGTTGCATTTAAGTCTAATGCCTTACCTTTCCTACTTGTTGCACTTTGCTGAGTCTTGGACTCACGCTTGTTGCTTCCTGTTCTAGGTACCTTGAAGCTGATTCTTCGGGATGGGAGTAGAAGCACGTGCACGACTTCGGTCATTATCTCCTTAAATTAATTCATAAAGCCCGATTGTATCTAATGTGGTTGTAAAGTGTTGTTTGATGTGGTGTAATTTATCAATTGCTAGTGGATGTGTGATTAATATCTAAGGACCTGCTAGAATGTTTCATCTTGGTTGAATGAATGATATCTATCTTGCTATTGTTCTTTTGATCGCTGTGTGGATGCCCTCTTTTCTAGAGAGGTCATGCGAAATTTTGTAAATTTCGGTGGCTTAGTTTTAAGCCGGTTTTAGAATTTGGTTGATTACAAACAATTTTTGTAGAGATGTCATTGAGTTGATTAGGTTTTTTGTAGCATTCGCGGTGCGTTGGCGCCGGGGTGTTACATAAACTCCAGAATCAACTGGAGGTGGAACTTTTAGAGATAAGGATTGCTATTCTTTCATACTATCGACTTCTTTTCTTAACAAGACGTTCCATTCTCCCACTCGAAATGTGGTACAAGCGTCAATACCACAATTTCGATGAACTCTCATAAATATTTTACTTTTGGTGAAGCCAATAGAGTTAGCAACATACTTAATGCTCCCCAAATAATTTATAAAAGTGTAAGCAAATTACCTTTTTTTTATAATGGGAACATAAATTACATTATTAGGATGGAGGGTGAAAACATAACTTAGTACTGATGGAAAACTTCCAACAGCTTCAACACTAGCCTCCTATTCATTCTCTAAGGCTTCGCTTTAAAACTTTTCATAGTCTTGAGGTAATGTTGGCAGCATAAATACAATCTTTTATTTTAGTATTTAGCTAAATTTCTTTATAAATGCACACATTCATGGCACAATCATAATTCACTTCTCATTATTCATTCTTCATTATTGTTGTTACATTCTTTATGAATGACGTAATGAAGTGAATTAGAAGGGCTCCAATAATTTTTTATGTCCTAACTCATTAACTTTAAGCACTCTTATGATCAATATACTGGCAAGAACTTTTGAGATGCTTCATAATGCTTTTCTATTATTGCCAGACAGTCATAATTTAACTGGAGAATTGCTCCCCTAGATCCTAAATTTTATGATCAAAGGGTCATTTGCTTAAATTTCTCCCACTAGTCATTAGAATATTGAATTCTTGTTAATGTCTAAGTTATTAGATACTTCTAATAATAGGAGCTAATCATCAATATTATATTTGTGTGCATAATTAATATCCTCAAGAATAATATGCTAATAAATTACTCTATTTCTTATTAGGGTACTAGAAACAGTTGAAGAACTTATGGTTGAATTGATAATAGGGATATAACACTGATCATTACTTAATATCCACAAAATGTGAATGATTTTCTATCATGAAATTAACCCTACACTGATCAGGTTAATAACATGCTAATGCAAAATTTAACAATTCTAATTCGCTTCACCATTAGGTAAAACGAAGAATTTAATATGAGGAAAGAATCAACAGCCCATCTTCGCATCACATTTTTTTTGTAGAAAACGAAGAATAAATGGATTCACTAATAGGAATGGCAAATGATCACAAACAATGCTGGTCAGTTTGTAACCATGAGCCATAAAACATAATCCTCAAATCAACATGAAATCTCTAACCAAAACTTCTCGTTAGTTCTATTTTGATTAGAGAAGCTATGGGAATGACACATGACTATAATCAACTTTGGTTAGAATATAACTGTGTGTCACAACATAATCCCAAAACATAACTACAATTCCAAACTGTATCACCTTTGGGTACATAACGGAAAAGAACTTAATCTATGGGAATGGTACACAATTGCAAACAACTTTGGTCAAAATGCAATTATTGCCACAACATAATCCCAAAACTTCATTAAATCTCTAACTAAGACTTCTCGTTAGTTCCATCTTAATTAGAGATATCTTAATTATAATGTAATCATTATCATATAATGCTTGAAAAGACTCAATAGCTTAATTAATATGAGAATTAATTAAATGTCACATAACCCATAAAAGACGTTGGTTAGTATATAGTCATGAAGCATTGATGAGAGATAAAATTAATCACGCGATCAAAATTAGTGAGCATTAGACATCAAGTACTTACTTGCGGAAGCGTAAACAACTAATAATTAATGAGTAGTAAATTAAACGCTAAATTGAAAATAAGTGAAAAACTTAAGCTTAGAACTCAGTGCATAAGATATTACAATATATGAATAAATAACTCAGGTAGAAACATAGTATTTAACTAATTTCATCTTAGCTTATTCCCGGAATGCATTAAAATGTTATTTGTGGCCTATATGAGAAAACATCCGAAAATCAGCCTAAAACTTATGCCCAAAGATGGGCTCATTGATAATGCATGGCTGAATAAAATATAATCAGTAAATATTGAAAAATAAATGTCTTGCATGAAAATTAACCCTACGTTGGTCTGATTAATAATCATGCTAATGACAAGAATAAACTTAAAGTTCTATTTCGCATCACCGTTGGGTAGAAAGGAAAAGAACTAAACTATCTTATGGGTGACACATGTTCATAAATAACGTTGGTCAGTATATGATCATGGTCATAACATAATCCCAATTTTAAACTTTAAACAATAATCTCTAATTGAAATTTCCCGTTGGTTCTATTTCAATTAGAGATAATACTTAATCATAATAGGCCAGAAATATTAACTAAATTTATGCATTCCTCAATTATCATAATTGCATCACTTAGGGCAACTAAACATTAACAAAAAGGGTGTATAAAATAATGCATTATTACTGGGCAAAAGACATTAATTATTGTAGTGCATAAAGGAAAACAACATTAATCATGAGAAAATACACTGAAATTAATTAAAGCCTAAAATTTAACTTCTACCTTGCTCAGCTCGACCCAAAACTCATTTTGTGGCCTTAACATAAAGGGCTAAGGCAGCTACCCTCAAGAGCAACATCATCAGATCACAATCCGATGGCTGACAGTGGATCTCGCCGAAACAAAACGTTACAGGCTATCGGTTTGCCCTAATAGCCTCATTAATTAACCGGCATTGAAAAATAATTATTAAAATTAATCTAAATAATAATAATGCCCAAGAAATAAACAATAATTAAATATGCTAATTGCTGAAATTAAAAGACTGAATGAATACATAATAGAATAAAATGAGCTAAATACCATAAGAATTCGGCCCAAAACTGATATTGCCACAGCCCAAACTCTGCTGTAGCCCACAAAAGGCCCAACCTAGCCCAGCCTCGACCAGCGCGACCTCAGTGGTGCGGGCCAGACGCCAGCCCAAAATGGACCTCGGCCCACGAGCGCGCAGCGAAGCCCACAAGCCCCACGGCCCAGCTAGAAAATGGGCGGCCCACGCGGAAGCGGAAAACCTCACAGCCGTCCGATCTGATGGACGGACAGGATCGCATGCGAGCGGAACAAAACGGCGCGGCTTGAGAAAACCCTAGCTCATTCTACCGCGATACCACCGAGAAATGCGCAGCGACGGAAGTGAGGGCGATTGGCGACTGAGTGCGCGGCTTCGCGGCGCGATGACGAACTGATGCGCGACGGCGGCGCGGGCTCGTGCTAAGGAGCTGCGGCGTGCGACGATGCGGGAGGCGACCACACGCGCGGACAGGAGGCGCAAGCCGGCGCGCACGCGCGATGAGCATCCGCGGGCGACAACGAGGACGACGACCGGGAGATGCGACGTGCAACAGATAAGCCCCGAATTCCCTTCTCAAAATTTTAGAGTTTTGCATTGCTCTTGATTGATTGATTTTGGGGAAAAAACCGAAGATTAGGGTTCTAATTTGGGTTCTAATTTGGGGATTTAGGGTTCTGGATTTAGGGATTTTAGAACTAGGGTTCTTTGATTGCCTTCCCCTCCTTCTCTATTCTTGCCCGAACCGAAGCACAACAATACGATCATTAACCGACACTAACACGGGATTAAAACCGGGCTAAAACTGACGGATCATACTAAGGCTAGGTAAGCTCTGATACCAAATGTTAGAATCTAAGACTTGATTAACATGAATCATTAGCTAGCCTTAAGAATGATCACTAAATAATATGCGGAAATTAAACATTAGGAAAAACTGACTGACCCGGTGAGGATGTAGAAGTCATTAGGGTTGATCGGTCGCTTGATGTTGATGTCGGTGAAGAACAGCAATGTAGATGCCCGGCTAGCCTGATGCGCAATGAAGAAGAAAGGAGCACCGTGATCTTCACGGCGATGGTTAGGGCCTTCGGTAACCTTGCGCCAAAACCTTGATCGGAAGGGGTTTTGGATGGATGGCTAAGCTCAAGATCAAAAGGCATTACTTGAGTGCCATTCTCATCCCTTTTATAGTGGCGCTGGTTATCGGGACCAAAACCAGTAATTTTGGAAGGCTCCCGATCATAGCGCAATTTCCTTAATTCTCTGACCTTCCGTTAATTCCCTGACTTTCCTTAATTCTCTAACTTTCCGTTTTAACTGAAAATCACATCCAACAGCTGTATTCATATCCAACTACGAGTTCAACAAAAAATATGGTTTAGATTATGAAAAAAGCGATATTCAACTAAATCCGAGCACATTGCACCCCTAGTCAGCAATATGACCACCAATATGCAACACCGAGATCCATACTGCAGATTCTAGTCAACAATTTTATTCCCTTAATCAAGTGTCCTGCCACTGCCACAAAACATTTCATTCCCTGCACGACAAAAATTTACAAAAACGGATTGCTCATATTGGCTGACGTTTCCTAGAACCAGGTGCCATGCTGATGACATGGAAACGAAGCACTTGTCCGAGCGACCAATCGCTGATTAGTTCCTCATCTCCTTGGACGGTTCGGTTTCTTCTTCATTTTTCCCAAGAAAACTGTGCATCTTGCGTAATCATGTCGTCATGTCTACAGGTAGGGATGAACTGAATACTCTGTCCTTCGCCTTCAAAGCCTACGGAGTCAAGCAACAAGAAAAATACGCCACATATTAAGAACGTTGAGAAACCGGCAAAAGCAATATGCGGCCATGCGAGAAGTTTTGCTGGATTTGCTTACTTCTTTCTCCCAGTTGGTGCACAAGGTAATGGACAAAAGCAATAGCATCTGCACGAGGAGTCCGCAGATTATTCCGAACCATAGTCCCTAAATGTTCAGGGCCATATTTTTGTGAGGTTTCTTCAGTTCAGACGAGGAAAAAGAAGTGAAATCATCAGAGCTTCTTATGTGAGACTAGTAAAATACCATTCCACCAAGATGGAAGACAAAGGCAAAACATAACGCCGCTGGAACGCCGACAAGGTAGTACGCACTGAGGTTAACACAAGCACCGATCTTTTGCCAGCCACAGCCCCTAGCAACACCTGGAATTAAAAAAAAAATCAAGTTCGCCCATTGCCATCCAATATCTTGGGGAAAATATTCCCTCGAAACAATGCATATTGTTCATCATATACAAGGAGATATAGTCCTAAGAAGAGATCGATCAGAAGGTGAAAATCAGAACACAGGCCCCAAGTACTTGCCAAATTTGCTGTGTCTGAAGTATCACCTATATTTACCTGAAAGAACACATTGCAGGTCATCCAAGACGAATGACACGGCAAGAACTGGCATCATCCTGGCAACGTATTCCACTACCTCCTCCTCGCTGCTGTATGCGTACCCCCATAAACTGCGCACTAAAGTAATAACAAGTCCGATCGATATGCCCACCACGAGACCCAGAACCATGACCACACGGGTAGCCAGACGGGCAGCTTGCGGTCGCCCAGCACCAAGCTCGTTCGAAACACGGGTGCTACAAATGCAAGGAAAAGGATATCACTGCGGCAAGAATCATATGATCAATGTAGGCATGGTTCAATTTATGAGCTCGACTTGTTCAATCTGACCTTATGGCTGCACCAAGCCCAAACGGGATCGTGAATGCTAACGAAGCCGTGTTTAGGCTGCAGGAAATAACACAGTTACTGTCAGAAAAGGGTAAAAATTAACGATTTGTGAAGCACACACCATGAAAAGGTAACTCACGAAATGGACAATACTGATGCCTCCAGCTTAGGATTTGGGAGAAGCCCGGAGAGAAGTACCAAGAGCTCAAATGACCACCACTCCAAGCTGCGTACATGCAGGATCCATTTCAATTGGAGATCAAAGATGAAAAACTCTACCTGCAACAAGGGGGGCTCAAGTTCACACGCACCAAACCATCAGAGCGGATGGAACAGCGAGCCTGATGAAGCTGGCGATGTCACGAAGCGCCTCCTTTGAGAGCCCTGTCCAGGTGTTCTTACAGGATTGTGAGAGCCTGATGTAGAGAGCCAAGATGGAGACATTGGTCAGGTACGAGATGGCATTGCCCAAGGCAGCACCCTTGTTGCCCAGCCCAAGCTTGTACACCAGCAACCAGCACACCAACACATGGTTCACTGATCAAAAAAAAAAAAAAAAAAAACACATGGTTCAGCGCCGTGACGCCCGAGCTCAGCATCACTGGGAGGACAATGTTCTGCGTCTGCAGGAACCGCACATGGCACTGCAGCGGTCCGTACACAAACAGCGCCGGAATCATCCACCGGATGTAGCTGCCTGCCCCCATGGCGATCTCCGGGTCCTGGCCGAAGAGTAGAAGGATGTGGCCGGTGTACGCCCAGATCACCGCGACCACAGCGCTCACCAGAGTGAGCACAAGGATTGCTCTCTGCTTGAAGATGCCGAGAAGATAGTACTGCCTTGCTCCGAAGGCTTGCCCGCACAGCGTGTCCAAGCTGCTCGCCATGCCAGCCTGAAATGAAACAGATACATGACAGAGAATTCAAGTTGCTGTTGAGCTTCGGTGTCACTGTTCAGTAAGTCCAACATATGGAAGGGATACGTTCACGTAACATACCAGCAAGCTGAAGCCGGTGACACCAGCAAAGGAGGTGGCGATGGAGGCACTGGAGAGGGCGAGCTCGCCGAGGTGACCGACAAACATGATAGATATCATCTGGACGACGTTCTGCAGGAGCCATGCGGCGATGAGAGGCCCGGCAAGGTACAGCTGCTTTCTAACCTCACATACTACCAAGCTCTCTCCTTCCCCTCCTGTCTTCTCAGTGGTGTCTCCAACAAGGGGCTCCTCCATACTTGGCGTCATACTTGAAGCTTCACACTCCGCTTCTGAACAAGGTAGGTGTATACAAGTGATCAAATGAAGGGATATGTGGAACAATATATCAGTCAAGTAAATCAATATTAAAAGGCCTGCAACTTGGAGGCCAAGTTCCATAAGGAAATCGGGAGGAAGCTGAGGCAGTAGCTTGACAACCAAGTTCAACGTGCCTCAACAATCACGACAGAACAAATAGTTGGTCTCGTCCTGCAGATAGTGATTGGGACAGTGAAGATTAAAAAGGCTTCAGAACAATTTGCAGTGGGATTTAAGGGATGTTAACGTCAGTCAATTTGAGCCTGCTTAATAAGGTTTGGAATTTCGAGAACGAGAACGATGAGGCTCTTACATCCGAATCCCGATAGAAAGGACTCGTATCGGACGCCCCGCCCAGACTCAACTACTATCACACAAATATTATTCTTATCCTCTTCCATCGGTAGTTCTCTTCAGCTCCCCTATCCATTGCTTCTCACTATGCTCTTGCTCCCTCTCCCCTTTCTCTCCGTCTCCTGCAGCTTGTGCTCGGCACTACTATAAAAATACCTCTTTCTTACCGATTTATCACTATCGATTCGGCTATAACCAGCAGTGATAACACTTTTACTCTCGGTTCATAAGTTAAACCGACAATGATACTATTACTACTGGTTCTTCTTAAGAACCGCAGTGATAATGGAGGAAATCATCGCTTGCCGGTTCGGAATCGAATCGACAGTGATAATATTTTTTTTAAAAATCATAACTTTTGCATACGGAGTTGGATAGAGACAAAATTTATATAAAAATTGTAGCTCTCGATGAGATCTACAACTTTATAGTTGACAACTTTTTTATTTGAAGTCATTTAGACGTCCAAATAATGTTGAAACTTTCGGATATGAAGGGATAAAAGTTGTCAACGATTATTTAGACATCTAAATGATTTCAAATAAAAAAGTTGTCAACTACAAAGTTGTAGATCTCATCGAGAGCTACAATTTTCATATATACTTTGTCTCCATCTGACTTCGTATGAAAAAATTATGATTTTTAAAAAATATTATCATTGTTTGTTCGGAATCCGAACCGTCAGAATACTATTATTACTGCTGGTTGGGAAATCGAACCGGTAGTAATACTATTATCACTGCAGGTTCGGAATCGAACCGACAGTGATAATATTTTTTGAAAAAATATAACTTTTGCATACGGAATTGGATGGAGACAAAGTTTATATGAAAATTGTAGCTCTCGATGAGATCTACAACTTTGTAGTTAACATCTTTTTTATTTGAAGTCATTTAGACGTCCAAATAATCGTTGAAACTTTCGGATACGAAGGGATAAAAGGAACATATATCTTATAGTAGTTGAGAAATATGTGTTAGGTGAGATAGTAAGAGGAGTTCACGCGAAGCAGCAGATCATGAATTCGAATCCTAGCGACCACGCGTGCGCGTAATGGTGCGAGGAAATCCATGCGCCATGGCTAAAACTCACATAGAGGTTTCCTATTCTATGGAGAGATCAGAGTTTGTCGGACTGCTCACTGCCGCAGTCAAGTGTCTCCGGATTTGGTTGCCGACAAATACGGCAATTCCTCCCCCATCTTTCTCTATGCTCATCTTAAATATTGACTCTAGGTAAGTTAAGTTATTGCAGCAGCTGTTTTTGAATGTTGTATTATAAGACATCAAATGTTGCAGATATTTTGATGGTTTTTTTGTTGTTGCAACAAGGTTTAATTTTTGTTGCAGGAGGTTCTTGTATTTGTTACCCTAATAGCTCAATTTTGTTGCACTTTTTCTCTTGTTACTTTCATGTTTGTTGCATCTCAATCAAATATTTATTACAAGCTTAGGAATTAATTGCTGTGCTTCTAGGATTTTTTATTTTATTTTTGCACCGGATTGAATCGGTTGTGTCATCCTCATCCACATCGACCAATCATATGCCTCCCAATTCCTATTCTCACATCCCTTTGGTGGCTCGTTGGTCTCCGACTGGAGCTAGTCACCGTCGCTCCCTTACTCCTCTTGCTCTTTCCTCTATCTCTTGATCTATCTAGATGTGTCGCCACGGCCGGTGACCGAATGAGCGAGGCGGCATGTCCACTTCCGGAGCATCCTTTTCCACCTAGCTTGGCTCTCGCCGAACGAACGGTTTGGAGGAGTAGAGATCCGACAATTAAAAGATGGCTATAAGTGATATCCAACAGTTCCCATGGTATGGGGTCTAGCACGACCAAGATTAACAAAACCGCGGTAAACCGCTCGGTTTTCACGGTTTTCGACCGTATCATTTTGGTTCGAAAATAAAAACTTAGCGTTTTACCGATGGAATTCAAATTAAAATTCAAAAAAAATGAATTTTTTGGAAAATTTTATCTAAAAATTCCCTAAAATTAGTATTAATTGTTTTATGACCTTTGGTGTGAATATTTTTTTTAAAAAAAAATGAAGTTTGGAAATGTTTTTGAGTAATTCAAAATGTAGAAATTAGAAAATCTAAAAAAGAAATTAGAAGTATTTTTAGTAGCAATATTTGTTCAAGTGTGTTAAGTAGCAATATTTACTTTAACATATTTTAGTAACAATATTTTTTCAATTATATCTAGTAGCAATATTTATTCAAATATGTCAAGTAGCAATATTTATTCAAGTATGTCAAGTAGCAATGTTCACTTACACACTTTTTAGTAACAATATTTGTTCAATTATATTTAGTAGTAATATTTGTTCAATTATATTTAGTAGTAATATTTGTTCAAGTATGCCAAGTAGCAATATTTGTTCAATTATGTCAAGTAGCAATAGTAGCAATGGATGACACCCAAAAATGGTACTATTTGTTCAAGTAGTGATATTTGTATGCACAGAAATTATCTTACTATGATATATTTTAATATGTTAATATTATCTAATATTGAAAAGCTTAATTACTTCTCGTCGTAGCAATATTTTGTTGTATAACGTGCAACTTGACATAAGCAATTTTTTGCAAATTATTTACATAAACAATTTTTGTAAGGTATTGAAATGTAAATGTTATTGATATGTGAATGGTATTGATATGTGGTTTTGTAAATACCTATGTTTGCATTTGTGTGCAAGGTTTCAAATTTCAGTATTGGATCATATCTCGGAGGTGATCGAAATCCGAAATCTCGGCGAGATCTCGGAATTTTGGATGAAATCTGGGCGAAATCCAAAAAGCAAATTGCAAATCCATCTTTCAAATCCTAATTTACAACTTTCAATTGTCTAAAATATAGCAAAGGTCATGTCAAAAAATTTTCATGTTTAGAAGAGATCATACTAGATTTTTTTCGTGTTTTCACATACCTTCTTTATATATTTATTACATTTTTACTCAATTTTAGCCTTCCCTGTATTTTTACAAATTTTACAACATTTTTCCCAGTTTTTTTTGGATATTTTCCCACATTTTTCCTATCCAGCTTGGTTTTCGTGGTTTTCTCCAACAACCGCTCTATTTTCACAAAAACCAAGCGGTTTTTCGTCAAGAACCGCGGTTTTCGCGCGTAGGTTTGATCAGAATTCAAACTTTTTTGAATTTGCAAACCGTTTGATTTTTCACGATTTCTCGTGAATACCGCTACCGCCCGGCTAGCGGTTTTCGATTCCGAAACGAAATTGTGAACCCTAAGCACGACCCTTGGAATATTACAGCCAAGTGCACTAAGGAGACAAAGTAGGTAACTTGGCAGCCAATTTGGAAAATCTGATAGAATATTACAGCCAAGTGCACTAATGAGACCCATAGAAGACAAAGTAGGTAACTTGGCAGCCAAGTGGGAAAATCTGATAGAATAGCTTATCCGGCGAACATGACAGAATCCGGTGGTGGAGAATAAATAATACAAATGCTAGATTAGGACAGTAATGCCATTTTCTCTGTATTTTTCACCACTTTTTGTGCAGCTAGATTTGCAGTGCTAATCGAAGGTCGAAAGCGCAAGCGAAACATGCAAAGAATTAGGGATGGCAATCGGTGGGTATGGTACACCTCCCAGAACCAAACCCAAACCGAAATTCATACCCGAACTGAACCCGAAATCTCTCACGGTACATACCATATACCGAACCCGATGGGTACCCGAACCCGAACGGATACCCGAACCTGAAATTAAATTCACCTCACAATCAAATTTTCAACCATCAATTGTCAATCAATTCATTTGTAATTTCTATGTTTAAAGGAAAAATATATGGTGTATATAACCATGAAAGTTACCGCATCTTACATCTCGAACGACGCTTGAAAATCTTGAATTAATCTTCCATTATTTTTAATTTATATTAATTAATTCGGGTACCCATGGATACCCACAGGTGCAGAACCGAACCCGAACCCGAAATTTGAAACCCGCGGGTTTGAAATCAAACTCATACCCGAACCCATCGGGTCGGGTACCCACGGGTACCCGAACCCACGGGTAATTTTACCATCCCTACAAAGAATTTATACCCCTAGTCCACGAAATCAACAAGAGACTTCCATTTGCCTACTTGTTCATAGTGGAGGGGCGTCTAGTCATTGGACACACGTGTAGTGTAGACTTCATCGATCTGTTTCTATCTACACATGTGGAGATTCTTTTTCTTCTGTCTGTAGTTTTCTATTCTGTCCTCTGCTTATGTGTCTCGACTCTGATTCCTCACGTGATATGACTAATCTCATGTCGCATATAAAAAGAGCATTTTCCCAAGATCCAATGCCATTCCTGAATGAATTAAGGAGGCGCATGGGTACGAACTGCAGAAGTACCAAGAATGGGTCCTTGAACGCATTGGAGTTAAATGGAAAAGGTTTTTAAGCACCCCTCTTTTACACTCAGAGCAAAAGCTCCTAAGACGTTCTTAATATCCGGGCATTGCTATTAATCTATTATGGAGCCACCTAACCAGATTGTTAGCAGCGTTTTCCCCTTTAGATACAGAGCAAATTACACTCCTAAGATGTTAAAAGCAAAAGCAGGAAACAGGGGTCGGAGGATCTAGGTGGGTGTCGAGTATGCATCAGCACCTTCAAAAGTTTGACAAACGTCACATTATTGAAGCACCAAAAGTTTGAAAAACATCATGACATCACCTCTTCCGTGAATCATATTTGTTGATTGAATTTATTCCGAATTTGGTGATTTCAACTTTGCAAGAACTTGAAACTATTTGTATTATACTTTTAGCAAATTTCAAATATACGTATTAGATTTAATGAAACTGTTATACAAGACTATAAAGTTATGCATACGAGATACATATTCTATTAAAGAAAATCCAGTTCCAGCACCGGCGGCAAACAAATTCGTGCGAATTAATCTCTCCGACGCAACAAAAATCAAGAAACAGAGGGGCTAATAACCGTACCGTAGGGAGGCACGTGGCGGCCGTGTTGATGAGTGCGTGGCCCGGAAAGCACCACGGCGGCTCGGACGACGGCGGCCCGGTTGTCCCCGGCGAGGAAGAGGGAGAAGAAGTTCCTCCCCGGCCAAAGCGGAGGGAGCCGCGCACGAACACGAGGCGAACAACTACGGAGAAAATGAGTGGCCTTTTCACGAACTTGGTACTTTGAGGCGGGCGACTACGCTGGCGAGTGGGCTTCTTTCGAGAACGGTATCAATTCTCTTCTAGTTTTGGTATGTTGAGAGTTGCATGTCAACAAACGAAACAAACAATCAATTAATCAACTAAAATGAGATAAATGTTCAATTCTCCCCTTGTTTCGGCTTGTCACTATTCTTTCTTTCTTCATCTTCCGCTACACACGCACTTGCATGATGTAGTAGTGTATCTATATTAATATAAAAAATCCTGTTGAAAATTAAGTTATATATATGTGTGGGATTTTGTGTGTTAGAGATATACTCACTCTCACTCCGTTTCCGAATACACATCATTCTAACTTTTAAATCTTATTTCCGAATACATGTCATTCTTTAATTTCGGTATGACTTTTTACTATTTTTTCTGCTAAATTGTAACATCCCAAAAATTTAAAAATGAGAAAAAAATAAAAATTTAAAATAATATTGGTTAAAAATTTTAATTGCAATCAAGAATTTAATTTAAAATATAATCTTTCTCCTTAATTTCTTCAATTTTAAGACATAAGAAAATAATAAGTTCCAATATTAAAACTTTTCTTTCAAAATGGACAAACTGTAAAAATTAGTTTGAAATATAATCTAGTTTTTAATTTTATCTTCTCAAAAATTTCTTGAATTTTGGCTTTTAAGAAAATATTTTATATTGATTGTTTTCTTCTCCTCTAAAATATAAAACGCAAAATATATTAAGAAATAAAATATGAAAAAATCAAATAAATCCCAAATCATCTCTAGAGCCTTCTAAAAAATTTTCAAAGCAATGTGAACTTATTTATTGCTGAAAAGAAATCAAAACTGTATAATATGACTATGAACAGCACAATGTCAGAATTGTTGAATTTTTCAAAGACCTTATCACATCCTCGAAACTTTACCTCCTAGTCTAAAGCACTAGATTAACTTGTAGGAAAAGTTTAGAAAATAACAGAGTTGATTTGTCCATTTTAGAAAATCTAAAATAGAAGTTGAAGTAAATCAATAATAGCATTATTAGAATTTTAAAAAATAAATATAATTTATAAAAATCTGAAAATTTAATGATAACTTTAAATAATTATTATGATTATAAAAAAGTTTCATATAAAATAAATCTTATTTGGTATCTAATAAAAATAAAAACTAGCAAATGTAATTTTAATGCAGCTATATTTTTAGAATTTTAATAATTTTCACAGAAAATATCTTAAGATGAAAATTTTGTAGTGTGGTGAAAAATTTATCCAAATTACTCAAAAACATTTAAAGAAATTTTAAGTCACGAATGACAACTCATTTATTGCCTTGACCTCATCCTATCCGGTCTGTGAAATTTGGTACAACAGTCTTGTAGGAATTTAATGAAAATTTTCAGGTAAAGTCTTGTCTTGAAATTTTTAACCAGATGATAAGACCTATCTTTTGATCATGCACAAAAATTTTCAAACACTTTAGACAAGGAATGATAGCCCAATTGTATACTTGAACCTGTTCTATCCAGAAAAAAGTAATCTTGTCCATCCCTATGTCCTTCTCTCACAGCCAGCCCTTCTTCCTCACCCCTGATTCTTTCCACCTCCTGCCACCTTCCTTCTTCTCCATGGCAGCAAGAACACAAGCTCTCTCTCTCTCTCTCTTTCCCTCCACCTTCTCTCCTCACAATCTTCCCCAAAATCAAAGTATTAACTGGTGCATGTTATATCATCATGATTCTCATGTCCATACAATTCATTTTTGCAACCAAACCCTGTATGCATAACCATGTGTAAAATTTTGAGGGGGGAGGGCAGAGGTGTAGCAGCTCTATGCTCTAGGCTTTGCTCGTCTTCGGTAAGATGCCACCGCTATGCCATTGTTGAGCTTCACCATGAACCGTGACCATTTGATCTGCAGTTAACCGCCCAGATCATGTCTCGTAGCTAGGAGCCCTCTCTATTCACTATGTGTGTGTTGCCGTCACTACCCTTGCCGTAATCGTGACCGTCCAATCGGACATGAGCAGTCCAGAACAGGACATGTGTCGACACTGCATCATGGCCACGTGTCGCACCATCATTGCCTTTGCTGGAGTTCCGACCATCTGATCTAGATAGGGCGGGCAAGATCATGTTGTGTGTCACGAGTTCGAGCCGTCGCGTGTCCTTGCTGATGTCGTCGACGTAACGTTAGCCATGATGTCATGTGCAAGAATCGAGGCTCCGTGGGCCCTGAGTTTATAAACCGCAGGCCCACTTGTTAGTCTAATAAGTTTTAATTTAGATTTATTTTAATTCGGTAAATAGTGTCACTGACGTCAACATGACATCATAATTAGATTTTACCGTAGATAAATAATTTGGCTGAAACCCAAAATTCAATGGCATCAGCATGATGTCATTAACCCTAATTTTTAGTAGAAAAATAATTCAAGTGATTAGGTTTTATTCTTTTTCTTTTATTTTAATCTTTTGTGAGCCCGTTCTTCCTCATACGAGCTCCGATTGAGGTGATTCAAATTCTTAAAAGTTTGTAAATTTTAGCTCTATTCAATGGTGAATTTTATTTAGTTTTTTAGTTAATTTTTCTCTCTATTTTTAGTATTTATTACTTTTTTAATCGTTTTGCATGGATGTTGATGCACCCGAGGTGTTCGTGAGCGAGGAGCCAACTCAAGAGGAAGGTCCAGAATAGGAACAAGAGCTTTTTGAAGGCAAGTTTGCTTTGATCATATTGAACCCAGTTTTAAAAAATTGCTATATTGATTTAAGTTATTGTAGGTTATTTCATGTGTACAATTGATTTCAAATTAGTTTGGGATCTAGTTATTCAACCTAATTGGATTATACTTTACCTTATCATTGGTATGCCATGATTATTTGTCACCCTAGGATAGATCATTATAGTCGGTTGCTATTAAATGCCAACATGGGATGGTTAGAATGTGAATAGCTTGCTTAGCCATGCAACAGGTTATCGATATCATTTTGAGAATACAAAATTAATCTTGACTAATGGAATATGGAATATGTTATGAAAAGGTGTGTCAGATATTGTCACACAATGATGTTGATGGCACGTGGTGCATGGTAATCAACTGGAATAGTAAAATGATTTAGATTGGGGCAAGTGACAAGGGTTGTGAATTTTGGTGGGCCAGAGTGGTATTTGGGTGGTCGCATTGTTATTTTGATGAATGGAAGTTAACAATATGGATAATGGTCATTGTGAATTTTTGTGAAGTCTTGCCTTGATCAATTAAGAACTTAGCCTTGCAAACATTTGACCTAAGTCAAACATGCAACCACATATCTGGAACGGGATGGACCTAGCTGATTAATTTGCAATGTATTAGCTTTGGTATTACCAGTGGTGGTGTGAGTTCTAATTATATAGGTAAACTCACATGGCGCAAGAGGGGGTTCTAAGTATAGTAACTAGTCCCATCAGTGTTGAAACTTTAGCAGGTAGTACTGGATTAAGATAGAGCTTTATAAAGGCTTTGTCATGATCTCTCTGCAGTACATCAAAGGAACTGTGCTAATGACGTTGCACAAAGAGACGATCTTGTCGTGTGGGTAAAGCGCATAACCTCTGCAGAGTGTAAAAATCTATTTGAATAGTTGTGATCGTGGTATTGAGCAATGCTTGGGAATTATAGTTAAAAAATAGATTTTGTAAAATAAAAAACTCGGAAAGGGAGATTGGATGCAATTGGAAAGTTGAAAATATGATTTAGGGCTGGGAGCCATGTTTACTTGAGAAATACTTGAAAGTTATTATTTACTTTTATTTATTTTACTATTTTTCAATCTATTTATTGTATTTCATTTGTAAACACTACTTTATTGCAAAAATAGCCATATCAACCATTTCATTGGAATAAGTCTTGCATATAGTTATGTTAGAATTTCATTCTATGCACAAAAGTACTCACCTTTACCAATCACAAATCACCATTTGAGGAAGAGTCTACACTAGCTTTGGAGGAGGAGTACCAGGAAGAGACGAATGTTTAGGGTGCGAGCCTTGTCAGCTGCCTGTGGTATATTAAGGGGTTATCTATGTTTTTATTTTGCTACAATTTATTTAATTATTCTTAGTTTAGCCTTGCGTGGCTTATTCATATAAAGTTGACCATAAGGTTAGTCAACAAGTTAATAATTAATATATGAAATTTTTTATTATGTTTCCACTATGTATGATTATAATATTTATCTATATTGAGCCTGTGTATACTACCATGATTCTAGACTAGTGCGATATATAGAGAGTTCGAATTTGCATATTCAGTCCCGACAAACTAGTATAATATAGTATTCCACGCCCGGATGGGGATCTCGAGAGGCCATGGCTATGCATGATCGCGCGGTGATGGCCTAGGAGCCACCTTGGCCTATTTCGGCTGGCGTGGGTATAAGGCAGCTAGATTAGTTGCGGCGGAGCTCAGTAGGGTTTGAGGTAGCGGCACCTGAGCGAGATTGAGGTGAGAGCTCAATGGCGCTCAAGGATGGTGAGGTGCTGTCAAGCAAGGTTTTTTGTTTCGGTTTGGTATAAATATTGGCTCCTACCGAAACAACCGAAATTTCGGAATTTCGGCAAAATTTCGGTCAAATTCAAACAAAAAACAACAAAATCCAAAATTTTGTCCTTTCGCTCTGGACCAAAATATCCGCCGAAATCCTTAAAATTTCACAAAAAAAATCCCTGGTGTCAAGGCGCCAACTCGGTGGGGGCAAAGCAGCGGTGCTCTGCGAGAGCGTGACAGCGATGCTCGATGAGAGTGAGGTGGCAGCACGGTAATTATTCAGTGGAGGCGGTGGCACTCAGAAGGAGAGTGGCGTCGGCGCAGTGCCCACTTGGCAGAGGTAGTGGCATAGCTGGTGGTGGCGGTGAGCATCGGGCCTATAGTGCTGCCGACGTGTACAGTGGGTGCACAGCTCTAGCGATGTGTCAGAGTGCTGGCCACCGCACATGTATGAACAGTAGCCCTGATTTAGGACCTTATTTGATGATAAAATCGATCTAATCAGGCATAAAATAATTAATCTACAATATTAACCTAATAACATGAGATTGAAAATAGGGGATCCCAATGACATAACGTTTAGCTTTGAAGAGCTTTGTGCTGATAATATGTTAAATAATCGATAGTCACTAAAGATTGAACTTGATACTGATCTTCCAATGTAGAGAATACTCAAGAACAGTCACAAAACAAATGAAACACAGTGAATATAGGGGAGTTGGAATTTTCTCTATATTCATCTTCTCTTATACAGTAGGATGTTATATTTATAGCCTATATATCTTAAAGATAATTTCGGGGTTCGTCCACCAAACCCTAGATTTGATACTCCCTTCAGTCATAAATAGTTATCGTTTTGGACTTGTGTGCAATCAAACTTTCAAAACTTTATTATCTATATATTTTTAAATATTTAATTTGGATACATGAAAATCATATGTGAAGATTTGTCTCAAAAAGTACTTTTATAATATTATAATTTTATTAGATTTTATAAAAAAATTATAATAGAAAGTAGTTGTCAAAACTATGTTTGAAAGACCGTATCAATGTTAAAATAATAACTATTTTTGACCGGAAAGAGTATTTCTTAACATAGAAGAAATTATCCATCTTTTTAATTGAGTTGGGAGATAGAGGTCAAACTTAGGACCTCAACCACAGCACCTTAAATGCTTTATCACTATACAGTCTTCTACTCGCTGCTGCACAACATCCAACAAAAATAAATGAGGTAATCACTACTGCACAAACAATCAATACGAATTAATGCTTATGGCACTGTCAATAGTTTGATAGTACTAAATTTAAATCTTGATACTAGAAGAGAGAGAGTGATTATATGGGATTTTAGAAAAAAACCATCCTAATTATTTGATACTTACTAAATTTGATCCTACAGGTCCTTCTTGTTGCATGGATTTCTCACAAATTAATACTACATGGCCCAACAAATTTGGTAACAAGCTCCCAAATGCATAAAGCCTTGACACTAAAATTTTGGTTTCCTAAAATAACTTGATACATGCTTCCTTCTCTTTCTTCCACCTCAAAAAAAAAGTTGATATGTTATGGACTAACAAATAGGTGATTTTTTATCTGGGCTTTTGAAAAGATAGAAGTCTTTGTATAACTAAAAATCAAAAGCCATCAGAGATATGCTTTTTTGGCTTATTAAGGGTTGGCCTTACTAATATCACTGAAGTTAATTAGGTAGAATCACCTATCTCTACCACATATAAAAACCGATTGCTTTTAAGCTGTTTAAGTCTCAAAACTAGCTTTAAACTAAAAGCGAAAAAAACCTAAACAGGCCTAAGTATCTAGCAAATTTACTTGTTGAGAGTGCCCTTATGCGCAAAGCGCAATCAAGTGGGGGCAGGATGAGTTCAGTAAAGAAAAGCTAGGTGCATGCAGGATGGGATGGCCTTGCATCTTTCTCCCGAGTTGTATGGCCTCGTTTCTGTCTTGTACAGCAAGTATTGATTGGGAAGAGACGAACAGAGAGAAGCGATTTCTCTTTCTCCCCATCTCTGTTGTAGTGGCTTCTCCCCATCTGAAGGTTGATCTGTATTTCCTTCGATTCTGAATATATGTCATTCTAGCTTTTAAATTTTGTTACTAAATACATATCATTATATAATTCCGAGACAACTTTTAACTGGTTTTTTCTTTAACCTTTATCGATCATTCATTATTCTTAATGTTATTTGTTACTGTAGAATAGAATAATACAAACCATCCAAGAGCAACAGGTGAGCTGACAAATGAGAACGATTTGATCATTTATACACGTGCATTGGTTGAAGTGCAAAATGGTCGAACATCATCTATTTAGGAATGGAGTGAGTAGTACTGTGTATTTTTACCTTTACACCCTTTGCGCCTAGAGACAATAAAAATCGGAACCCTTAAAATTGACATCGTTGTCACTCGGTAGTCAGCACTACCATCATGCATGGCATTTTTGATACATGGAACCCATTGGCCAGCCTTAATTAACTGTCTCCCGTTTCATCGTTGGCCGCTAAAGCTAAACACACGAGTATTCCTAATGAGTAGTTTCACAATTCTACAAGACGAACAAATCTGATGTGCGCCACCCCCCGCGGGGGCCCCCTCTTCAATTTTTACATGTGTGGTTGATGGAGGGCCTTGTATTCGCATATGCATGTCAGTGTGTGGTGTACTGTACATGTCTTTTTGCATGAGTTGCGAACCAGTTGTATCTTAAAAAGTTTGTACCTAAAAAACTGGATTAATTTGATCGATCAACGAGCAAGGGTTGCATATCAACTGGAAAGGTAAGATCCCTGAATGACCCGCATTCCTGGACGGACACGAAATCAGTTCAAGATCGAGTCTCCATCAAGGATAGTGCATGTTCTTACGTTGGGAGAAATTAAGAGTTCAGAACTTCAGATTCTCCACGATTTGTCAACATGGAGCTTCCTCTCAGGATCTGCCATTGTTGGCTCGTTCATGTACAACCAGGTTGTATAGTGCGCTACGTTGCGCCGCGTAAATTCTAGTCTGGTTTTTTTGGAAAAAATCTGATAAATTTTATCGAATTTTTTATTTCCATAATTTTTAAATAAAATGAGTCGGTAGGACCCGCTGGCGAATCCATGGGCTACTACAAACCTTCGACGAATCCGCGTTTAATCTACAGATTACTATAAACCTTCGACGAATCTGTGTTTTTTTTAGAAAACCGTGGTTGTTTTTTTACGCATTTCGGGATATTTGATCGTTTTTTGTTTTTTGTGTTTGTTAAAAAAATGGGTCGTCAGGACCCGCCGGCGAATCTATAGTTGCTATAAATCTTTCGACGAATCTACGTTTTTTTTTAAAATCACGGTTATGACTTGTTGGCAAATCCATAAGTTGTTATAAACCTTCGACGAATCTGTGTGTTTTTTTTGTCGATGTGCGTTTCTTTTAGAAAATTGCGGTTGAATCTGTGCTTTTTTGTTTTTTTAAAAGAAAAGTGTGGCCGTTTTTTTTATGTATTTCCTTTTTAAAAGGTCGCTTTCGGACAGTAAATGAATCCATGAATCGCTATAAACCTTTAACGAATCTGGTTTTTTGGTCGGCACAATTTTTTTGTTTTTAATTCCGTTTCTTAAAAATCCGTTGAGAGAAGCAAAACGTATTTTTTTTCGGGGAAAACGAAGAAAGGACCTGGACGTAAGGAGGAACGGCCTGTTTGTTATTTTTTTTGACCTATTCGCTATCCTGAAAAATTAGAAAAGGGTTTGTTCGCGATTTGAATTTAACAGGAGGTTTTTTTCGTAAAACAGCGCACGAGGGACCCAAACGCGATTAAGGAAAAAATATCTTCCCCTCACAAAAAATCGCGAAAGAGCTATTTGTAATCCGTAAGGATCCATCCGTAATTTGAAGAAATAGAGGGGCTTTTTTGCAAAATCAGCTTGGGGGACACGTGAATCACCTGATCTCTCGGCAATCCTTTGCGCTATAAAGGATGGAATCATTACGTACAGTCTCTGTTGTGCTCAGGTACCTACTTGATTTTTCGCGTCAGCTGTGCATGGTCTCTTTGGCTCTACGTAGGATACGGATTTCTCGTGCGTCCATGTGAAGACTGAAGAGGAAACCTCCCGGGGTCAACTGCTACCATGGTTGGTGTGCTAGTCTGCCTGCTTGGGTTTGAATACTATATATGTTCCTATAAACGTTGTGAGGAATGTATACAAGCATCTCTATAAGTTAATTTTACCGTCCCACACAAGCTTATTATTTAAAGCATGTTAGAACACAGTGAAAAGAGGGTTTTTTTTGCCAGGAACATTGCTATTCTGTTATACTGGGCGCATGACTAAAAATGATCTGTCCACAATGCATGAACGTTCAGATCCCTGTGACACCCTCTGCGGCAAGAACATGAGCTGCATTGTTACATGCCCTGGGGCAGACTCCATCCAGTCTACACTCAACAGAGTTTAACAAGAGAGAACTCCCAAGGTCACGAAATAAAACTCCATTAGGCGCCGGATCAAAGGCTGTGCAGGACACAGCGCTTGTTTCTGCACCAAGCAGTCAGTCTCAGATATGAGCTGACCCCTTCCCGGCGTGGATGCCGCCTGGAACGCGTTCTGCATGCCTTTGCATCAGCCTGGAGCAGGTTTTATAAAATCGACGAAAACTGCTCGAAAATCATGAAAATTGAGCGTATCGAGCCGGTTTGGTTTTTGAAACTGCTCGGTAAACCGGTGAAATTCAAATTAAAAAAATTAGAAAAAATTATGAAAATATGTTAAAACTTTTTGGAAATTTTTGTGTGAGGTCCTAAGACAATACTAATGATTCTATAAAATTTTTAGATGATTATGAGTCCTGTATATTTTTTAAAAATTCTGGCAGTGCTACTATCTTTGTATATGCTCGTCTATTTTTGATTTTATAGGGGCACTAAATGAAGTCTAATATTTTTGAAATTTTTTTTGTGAGGTTCTGAGGCAATTATAATTATCTTTTGAAATTTTCAAATGATGTTCAAACTTCTGTATTTTTAAAAATTCTGACAACGCTATTGTCTTTGTATATGCTCTTCTATTTTTGATTTTCTAGGGGTAATAAATGAAGTAAAATATTTCTAAAAATTTTACTACATGATCTTTAGGCACTATTTATGATTTAATTAAAACTTTATAGTATAATCAAGCTTGTCAATTTTTATAAAAATTTGACAGTATCTCAGTTCCTTTTCATTAATTGCAGTTTTTATTTTTAAAAAGAACTAAATGAATTAAAAAAATGTTGAAATTTCTCTTATGTGTTTTATAGATTAATTAGGATTTATTATTATTTTATAAAATTTTTTCTAATTTTTCTTGAGTGTGCCAAAATTGAATAAAATTGTTTAAAAATTGAATAAAATCGGTTGATTTTTCATTTTTTTATGCTGTGTGACCGCTGAGTTTAAAAATTTTAACTTTGATCTTCTTTTATTTTTACCGAATTTTAACTGGTTTTTAACTGATTTTTACCAATGATGGAAAGTAAAAAATCTCTTAAAAATAAAAAAATTTATTGTGAGCCCTGGCGTGGTGTGTATTACGCATATTCACCATGCATCTGTTGGGATCGGATCAACATAAAAAAACACACGAGGCCGTGCTTGCCTTGGTACTTCCTCCTCAGGTCAAAAGGTCTGCGCGCGTAGCGTCCACGTCGGGGTCCAGGAATCGTGAAAATTTTCGTCGGGCAATTTAACTTCGTCGGCTTTTAAAAAAACCGACGAAAGTTAATTTATTTTCGATGGCCAAAATCAGCCAACGAAAGTTATTGTGTAATTTTCGTCGGTCGTGGTACGGCCCACGAAAATTAAGTAAGTTTCGTCGGCTAAATGAAACCGACGAAAATAAACACGGGTTAGGGTTACTGTTGCGGCTCTTATTTTCGTCGGTTAATTTCTTGCCGACGAAAATTACTTATTTTCGTCGGTTAAGAGAAACCCACGAAAATTAAATGACTTATGTTCCCATCGGCTCGACATTTCCACGCATTTTCATCTCAGTGCTTATCTCCGCGTCGCCGCCGCCTCCACCTCCGCCACCACCCATGTCACCATGCCACACCGCCACGCCCATGACACCGCCCTTCGCCCTTCACGCCGCGCCGCCTTCCGCCCATGTACGCCGCCATCGCCGCCCGTCTGTGACGATTGCCGCTTCGCCGCTCACCGCCCATGCCGCTCGCCTTCGACTTGCAGCTGCCAACCGCGCACGCCTCTGCGCCCGCCTCCGCGCCAGCGCCCAGCGCCCAGCGCCTCAAGCGCCGCCTCCGGCCTCCGCGCCTCCGCTTCACCTACGGCCGTCTGCGCCGCCTCTGGCCTCCCAGGCCGCCGGGCGCGCCAGCCGCTCACAGAAGATTTTTCGAACGAATGTGCTTATACTGACTGCCATCTTTTTTTTGTGTGTCTATTGAATCGTGTACTGTCATATTGAATCGTATACTGTCATATTGAATCTTACGAATGTTCAAGAGACCCTATATCCTGTTCATTCTGTATGTGATTTCGTTCATTGTTACCGCATTGGTGGATGTTTCCGTACAAGCTGGGGATATTAGGCTATGTGATGTCCGTTGCTGAGTAGGTATTGTTTTCCCATTGTTGAGAGTTTCTTCTTCATGATGGGGTTTTTACATGCTGTGAATCATGCATTGCTTGCACAAGTTTGTGGAAATGAATGAAATATTAGCCATTTGCCTAAATAAAAGGAGATATGGTAAAGTAGTACTTTTATTAGATTTTGACATATACTACTTGCTTGGCATCAAGATTTCGAGTCCATCTGCTATCTGCATCACGCATTGCATGGCCATGCTTGCACTCCTGAAGGATCTTTCGAGACCTTTGCTCTTTTGCATTAGCAACTTGCAATCCTTGAACGAGTTTTTCGTGTACACCAAAAGAGTACTCGGTTGTGTGCTCTCTCGAATGAGTGACCGGCTGCACCGCTAAACTGTGCATCATTTGAGAATAGAAAGAGCGCTTCAGTTTAGTTGTTTGGATTGCCATCTTTTTTATGGTGTGTCTATTTTGAAAATGCTCACTTGCCATCTTTTGTGTGCTGATTTTCGGTTCTTCCGGACATCATTTACTCCTCACATAATAACCGTGAAGCCTAACGAGGTACTTGAAAAATGTTTCCACTTTGTTGTCTCGCACACTCATGATATAGAAAGAGTGGACATGCTGCATACCCCGATTTTCTCGTTGAGTCTTTGTCTAGCATTAAATCCAAGAACATGTTTGGGAAAGTCATGATTAAGGTGAAATGTTTGACACGAGGATGGGTTTGTGTGCATACACACACACATGGGTATTTACATATGTTTGCTTGACATGACAAATTTTATAGTGATGTTTATGCCTACCCGAGTAATAGAGTCTAGTGAATATTGTATATTGATTTGCTAAAAGAGTGCATACATAATTAGGTCATGCCTCTTTACGTGATGAAGTGGTTTAAGACTTAAAGGATTGTGTATTGGGATTGCGATGAGTAAACACTGAAGTCTTAAGAATGGCACAGGTGATTGAAGTTTTGGGATTTCCTTTGCTTATGTTATTGCTATTCGACCCACTGTACAATAACAACTCTTGCTTATTTATTCATATGCATTACAAACCAGTACAAGTAACTTCTACTGTATCATCTGTCTCTCCCTCTCTAATTAAGAATAATGAGAAACTGATGGTTAATGAGAATGCTAGAAGTCATCACAAACTCATAATCTCTCACGACTGCTATGCATGTTAAGTTTTTTTCTATATAACCTTGTTTTCAAACTCAACTATTATAAATTAAACGCTATTGGTCCAACTATTTGTAGTATATTTCAACGCAATTACTATGTTATGACAAATGCATTTTGCCATGAGGTTTGTTGGCTTCGATACAGTCTTGGAACCAACCAAACCTTTAGAATTGCATTTGTACTTGTTGTACAGTCTCAAATACCTCAAAGAAGGAACCAAATGGAACATCATGTACTTGTTGTACAGTCTCAAATATCTCAAAATAACCAGTGAGAAATCAATATTAAGCATAATCTGAAGTACATAACATAAAGTAATTACTACATTGATGACATATTATCTGCCATATTGGAATGTTGAGTTGTACATTAGAAACATACCAGATCCGTTTCGTCAACTGAAAGAACTATATGCTGCCACTCTGTCATTGCTGAATGCGGAGGGCACATTGGACTATGGCATATGGATTTACAATTAAGTTCTCTCACCTGGCCATCATACTCATCTGCAAGGTGCCATTGGCCCAGCTGCAGATAACAACATTTTTAATCAGACTAGTATCAACTCAGTCTTTTAACCTGTTGATAAAATAAAGGACAGATAAAACTGCTCTATGTTATCTTTGTTAGAAGATTCAGCTATTCACTAAATGATTTATGCATATTATCAAACTTAGCATACAATTCAGAATGTGGAAGCTTACCAATTATAGAAATGCATCGAATATATACAACTTTTGCCCTATGTTCTTTGCAGAAAGGAGGTTGCAAATTTTGATGGTGTTATGTTATCTACTTATCAGAATATGAAATAATCATAGCAAATTTTGATGTGAGCTTGCAAATGATTTGTTGTAATACATCAAATGAATATTAGTAGGCTAAAGTTTTCTGAACAAGTTTAATTGCAACATGCATGCAGCTAGAACATGACCCTCTCCTTTTTCAGTACTACAATGTTGTGCTACCTATCAATGCTTTTGAGATGTTACACACGCTGTTCTCTTACTGCATTTTGCATCGATCACTTGCTCTATTGTGCTACTACTAGTTTATTTATTTAAATGCAGGTCTATATTTGATTTGTACAAATTTAAAGTAAAGATGCTTACAGACTCGCTAAATTTGGTCTCTTCAGATCGTAGGGATCGGGGACAAATCGCCTGAGTTTACTAAACTCCGCCGCCACGACCAAGAAGACTGGAGCAAACACTGGAGAGCATGTTCAAAACCTATTTGGCTCCGCAGGTAGTGGCCACAACTCAAATGACCCTCATGGGATGTAATCTTCAGATGTTTGGTAATAATCTGTAATCTTGAGATGCCACAACTCAACTAATTATTATGTGTAGATGAAAGATATTATGTGTATGACTAGCAGTATGTGCATTTAGAACACAAGCTGAACTGTATGCTTAGTGGGACAAAAGTCACTGATGGCAGGTGAATTCGTGTGAAATTCTCTGATGGTTGTTAATGCTTCAGTTTAGTTCATCTTTTGAATGGTGGTATCTATGTGCAAGGATATATGTGGATATTTGAATGATATATATGTGCGGATCAATGATATATGTGGATATTTGATTGATATATGTGGATTAATGAATGAATGAATGATATATGTGGTTGAATGAAATATTTGTCTAAATTTTTATGAAATATATGTGGATGAATGATATATGTTGTTTGATGATATATGTGGTTGAATGAATGAATGAATGTATTGTTATGAAATATTTGTCTAAATCATTCGAAAAATGGGTTTCTTGGGATGTTTTTTGTCGGTTCGAGAATAATTTTAAATCGGCCAAGAAAACCAAGCGACAATTAACCCAAATTATTTTCGTGGGCCAAGAAACCGACGAAAATTAACCAAATTAACTTTCGTGGGCTAAAGTGAACCGACGAAAATTAACGTTATTAACTTTCGTGGGCTCAGAAGAAAACCGACGAAAATTATTTACTTCTCATCGGCCTTAATTCTGAATTTAAAATTACGGCTTTCGCACTAACTTTCGTCGGCGTGTCCCTGGCCGACGAAAATAAATAACTTTCGACTCCTTATCTCTGACGGCCGTGTTCCGACGAAAATAAGGCTATTGCCGACGAAAATAGTTATTTTCGTCGGCAAAGATGTTATTTTCGTGGGTTTCTGGCCCACGAAAATTTTTAGGATTCCTGTAGTGTACGTACCCATAACGAACCAACTAGCAAATTATGAGATAAACCATAAGAGGAAGTATACGATGAAAGTGAACATATGGTAAAATCATGAAAGTAATCAAACAGGGGTATTGAATCAAACTTGAATGGTTCAGATCTAAGTGGAATCCCACCTGCTCCACTTAAAGTGTGGAATTTTGTAATTTTTCTAGGGAGTTATATGTAAAACGTGTTTAAATGAGGAGGTGAAATTCCACCTGAACCATTTAAGTTTGATACAATATCTCTGTTTGATTACTTTCATGATTTCAACATATATATGCCTACTTTCATCATATACTTCCCCAAACTATAAATAGCTAACTAATGCAACTCTAACTCTTAACTTCGTCAAGATTATATCTAACTACATCCATCATCAGCTGCCGACAGTTCGCCACCACGGTCACAAATCACATAACACCATCCGCCATGTTATTTAGTAGTCTCGAGAAACGCCCCATCGAAGTTGACCATCAGCCAGTTCATTGCCGGTAAATGGTAATGACAATTTAATTGTATCGCTCATCAATTCCTTCTCTTTCAGATGTACACGGCCAAACTCATCTACGTACCTCCGAAATCTGAAACTAAATTCATCTATTGTGTCCAGCATTGTTTGCCTTTGTTTCTCCCTGCCCGCCATTGCCAAAGAAATATTGCAATTCTCATTGCTTGTTTCTCTTCCTTTCTCGTAATATAGTTGATTATTTCCTTAGCAGTACCACATTCCTCCATTTCAATGTGCACATCTTTCATTTGCACTATTGTATTTTTAACAATTCTGACAGCGCTATTGTGTTTGTATATGCTCTTCTATTTTTGATTTTCTAGGGGTCAGGGGCAGATCTACAGGATGCCGGGTGGGCCACGGCATACCCTGTAGATTCGGCCCAATACAGTCTATAATGCTGTCATTATCTTATACAGTCAGTTTGTGTGAAGGTCATAACTTTAGATCCGTAGATCCGATTGAGCTTATTCTTATTGGGTTAGTTTCAAAATTGAATCTAGTTTCTACATTTAAAATTTCACATCAATCTAACAGTTGGATCTTCAGAAATTACTATTTTAATTAACATGTATCAGTCTGTTTTTACTGAAACCGAAGCAGTTTTTTATAATTTGTTTAGGGGTGATTTGAGAATCAATAAAAATTTGTTTTAGCTTCCGTGCAATCATTCACCCTCCTTCTGATTGCTATATTAGTGTATATCGATCCTACATGTGATTTGAGTGCAAGACTATTAGTTGATTTATAGAGTAGAAACAAATATAATTTCTACTTTGATAGAGACTAGAGAGTTGCTTGTTGATGCATTGTTTTTTTGTTTGTAGAGTTGTTGAATTATGAAGAGGAACGGAGACATTGCATCTCTTTTAGGAAACATGCAAAGAAAGAAGGTCTCTTCGCTTCATCTCTTTTAAAACATTGCATCTCTTTTCCGAAAACGTTTATTGAGCGAGATATTTTCTTCCACGTTAATGAAAATGATATAATCAAGAGTTTCATGGCTATTAGAAGGCGGAGGCTAGACAAGAAGTAATATTGTATTCTTTGAACTATTGTAGGTGCATAAGCTTCTTTTATGCATATTTCATACTTAAAATGTTTGAACTATTTATATTGTAATTTATACTTGTATTATCATGTTTCTAGTTATTTTATACTCGTATACCGAATTTCTCGACAACATTTGTAGTTGTTTACCGAATTGTTCATTGGATCTTACCGAATTGTATATTATAGTATTAGCTCGGCATACCCTAACTTAAAATCCTAGATACGCCACTGCTAGAGGTAATAAATGAAGTAAAATATTTCTAAAAATTTTACTACATGATCTTTGGGCACTATTTATGATTCAATTAAAATTTTAGAGTATGATCAAGCTTGTAAATTTTATAAAATTTGACAACATCTCTGCTCCTTTTCGTTAATTGCGCTTTTATTTTTAAAAGGAACTAAATGAATTAAAAAAATGTTGAAAATTTTCTTATGTGTTTTATAGATTAATTAGGATTTATTCATATTTTATGAATTTTTTTCTAATTTTTCTTGAGTGTACCAAAAATTGAATAAAATTGTTTGAAAATCGAATAAAATCGGTGAAAATCGAGAAAATCGGTCTGTTTTTTATTTTTTTATGCTGTGTGACCGCTGAGTTTAAAAATTTTAACTTTGATCTTCTTTTATTTTTACCGAATTTTAACTGGTTTTTAACCGATTTTTACCATGATTGAAAATAAAAAAATCTCTTAAAAATCAAAAATTTATTGTGAGCCCTGGCCTAGTGTGCATTACGCATACTAGTATTTATTTATAAGAGAGTGAGGAAGAGATAGAAGAAAACGACAAAAAAGAAGGCCCATTTAGTCTAATGCCCTATTAACTGTAGTCATAAATTCGACCTATAAAGCGATCTAGTTTGAATTTTTAACATGAGCCCAGAAATAACGAAAAGGAAAGCCCACTTACTTGGGCCCCACGATACCTCTCACGATATATACCCACAAGATGTACGCAGAAGCTCATAATACGTATTCGCACACCTAACGATCGCCTCCAGATCTCGCTTACGAAGAGTCGTGGTACGTTTGAACCGCCTCGCGCTTTCGCTTCGTGTGACTACGTGTCCGTTTTAGGGTTTCGTTAGCGTCTTCGATCGCCGCCGCCTGCTTCGCGCGAGGCTTGGCAATCATGGCTGTACGGCCGCCGCTCTTCCGCCGCAGCTTTGTAACCCCGCCGACCCGTCTTTGGGCCTCTTCCAACGCCATCGAAGAGTACTGGTACCCCGCCGCTTCTCCTCGCCATCCGCGAGTGAGCGGCAGACAAGGGCGGCAAGAAGCCCATTGCGCGTCTTCGGCGAATGGAGAGCTGGATCAAGGACAAGACCGTCGATGAGCTTCGTCGGACATGAGCTGGAATAGAGGAAAGGTCCTCGGCGCGCATCTTTGAGTGAGAGCTGGTGAGGGACAAGGTGCTCACCGCCGGCGTTGGACGAGAGCAATGAAGCGTGGCGGTCGTGTGTTTGCCCAGTATGCGAGCTTGAACGGCGGCAAGAAGAACCGCAAGCCGCGCACTGGCGCGACCGTCGAAAAGAAAACGAGGCACGAGACAGAGGCGGACTTAGCGCGCTGATTGTGAAGGCAAATTGTCGTCCATTTCATTTGTTCTCTCCTTATGCAATGCTATTGTAATCGAGATCTTCTAATGGATAATAATATAAACTACTTTTATTATGAGCAAATCAGTATCATGCTCCCGAGTGGCTCTATCCGGGCTTGAACGATGTATGTCAAGATGTGACCACAAAGCAGAGTAGGTAGGCACCGGAGAGACCCTCCGCCCTCTCCGCATTTCCTCAAACATTTCGTGGGCATAGCCATGCCGGCGCAGACGACCCTCCTCCTCGCGCTCCACTAACTCCACCACAATCTGCGGCATCCGGAGCTCGCCCAGCCAATGAGCTCCGACGATCGTCCTCGCCAAGACTCCCATCAGGTCCTCTACTCTGTACTCGAAGCGCCGCCTTCTCCCCAACCACCAACGATCTCCTCGGCACCAAAATGGACGTGCGCCGCCATCAAGCGAGACACGGAGCTCACTCCCGGACAACCCCTACACTGTGGTTCTTCCCAAGATCAAGCTTTTGTGCGACCACGGCGCCCGGACGCCATCCTCGCTGTCGATCGCCACGCACCCCAGGGTGCTCATGCACGAGGCCTTCCGCTTCGACGACAAATTTAGCGCCATGGCGGAGCTCGCGGTCGACCATTTCCATCCTCTCGTATCTCCCCACGCCTTCCGTGTTTGCCAAACCGCATCGTACAAATGGAAGCGCTTCGATGAAGCATGTGTCATCTTGTGCTCCACAATCTTGCCGAGGTGCACGGTCTTTGGACACATTGGCGCGTCCCACCGTGAGGCGCTCATAAGCGGGGCATCCAAACGAACCCTCCGATGTTGGTGGAGAATAAGTTCATGGAGAAGCTTGTCACCAATAAGGCGATTCACGAGGTCTTGGAGGCTTGTAGAGGCTAGGAAAGCCAATCTTGATCAAACAGGCATGCGAGATGAACTATGTGATCCTCGGTGCTGTTGGAGAAGAAATTCAAGGAGAAGCATGTCACCACTCTCGAGCCTTATAGAGGCTAGGATAGCGGCGCTCTCGAGTACCGTGAAGCAATTCCTCGTCATCGAGGCTACCCTAGTCGATCTTTGCAATCTGCAGAGTAATCGGAGGAGTTTACCACGCTTTACCTTATAACACAGTAATCGTCTTCTCCTTGGCTTGAATTGTTTAATGTCCTTTTTCGCTTTGTTTCTTTTCTCAAATCAAGACATGCATTGCACCAAGTCAAAGAATCTTGAGTCACTCGCTTGTTATGCTTTGCTCGAGCTTTATGAATAACTAGAAATGGTTGCGAGATAGGGGTAAGGAAATAATGATGGAAGAACCAAACATTGGCTCTAGAAAATTACAAGATAGGTTGGAAAAGAAGTACAATGTGAAATTGGCATATGGGAGAGTGTGGCATGGGAGGCAAAAGGCTCTAGACAGTATACATGGATCATGGAATGATAGTTTTCAAGGGCTTTGGAGATTCAAGGCAGCTATTGAGAGAGCCAATCCAAGAAGCATTGTTGACATTGATGTCAACACTCGCAATGGGAAGCTGGTCTTCAAAAGGATATTTGTCGCTCTCAAGCATGCATTGATGGATTCCTGAAAGGTTGTAGGCCGTACCTAGATGTGACTCAACTTTTTGATCGGGAGGTACAGTGCCGACTTGCTTCACCATCGCAATTGACGGCCACAACCGGTTGTTCCCGATCGCTTATTGTGTGTTTGACAAGGAGACCATTGATAATCGGGAGTGATTTATGCAAAGATTACAAGATGCCATTGGTACACCTCCGGTTTGGTGATACATATCGATGCTGGAAAGGGACTTGAGTCTGTTGTTAGCAAGGTATTCAATGTTGGTATTGAGCATAGAGAATGCTTTAAGCATCTCATTGGTAATTTCAAGAAGAGGTACAGGGTGACATAATTGACAAGAATATGTGGCCATTGCATGGACATATGTACCGAAAAGCACCAAAAATTAATGGTTGAAATTGAAGCAAAGATGCCTCGCCGCTATTGCCTACCTAAATACAAATCACAAACATTTGTGGACTAGGAGCAAATTTTCAGAGTCTGTCCAAGGTTGAGTATGTGTGCAACAACATTGCTGAATCTTTCAATAATTGGATCAAGGATAAAAAGGCTTGCAACTTGATGATCTAGTTGACAAGATAAGGCGATGATAATGGTTCAATGTCTAGTAGAAAGATAATAGCCGATGTGTTGCAAGGTAACATTTTGCCTAGCATGGTGAAGGCTCTCCATGCCAAGAGTAGGGGGCAGAGGTATGAAATTTTTAGGAGTTGAGACAATGCAGAGGTATCAGGGATTGATCATAGAACCAACAAACCATGGAGATATTCTGTGTTGCTTAAAGAACGCCTTGCTTTTATGCAATTGCTTTCATATCCTCCATCTGGCGATTGAAAATAGAAGACCATGTACATGAGTACTTCTCAATTGCTAGGTTCAAGATGGCCTCACTACAGGGATCTTGCTCAGTGTCCTCGGCTTTTACCGACGACAAAGATGCCAAAACCGCCGACACAGGGCTATGTCGTCGGCCTCCCGACGACACAAGTCCCACGACACAGAGTCGACGACACTGAGTACCTATGTCGACGGCCACAATAAATCCCGACGACACAGATGCCATCCGGGGCCGGCCCGACACCCAGACATTTGTCGTCGGCTTAAATTAGGCTGCCGATACAGATGGGACACTTGTGTCGTCGGCCAACCTAAAGCTGCCGATACAGAGGGGACACTTGTGTCCTCGGCTTAATTAATGCTGCCGACACAGAGTGGACATCGTGTCCTCGGCCAGGCTATAGCCGACGACACGCACTTTCGGTGCGGAACTCAGGGCTATCTTGTGTCGTCGGCATAGTTAGAGCCGAGGACACAGAGTAGACATCTGTGTCCTCGGCCTGGGCTATAGCCGACGACACAGACCTCTTCTGGTGCCAGAACCTGGGGCTATCTTGTGTCGTCGGCATGGTTAGAGCCGAGGACACATGTTGTAAAAATAAAAAAAAAATACTGCGAATTTTAAAAAAAATCCAATTTTAACCTGCAAAAAAACCCCATTCCCAGCAGTTTTATATCCCCAATTGCCCAGAACAATCACAACATATAATTTCACACACATTCACATTCATCAATACAATTCACAAATGATCAAAGTTTCCATTGACACATTCACATTCACAAATATATTGCCCGAACAATGACAATATAATTTCACTAGTTTGCTTCCAATGTGTTTTGCTCAAAGTTCGAAGACTATGAATCATCGAGACAAGAAATAAGAACATGGACAAGCCACACTAGTAAATTTCAAAACCGACATGTAGGTCATTGTTTGGAGAGAAATTATCGGTTTACATTCCGGGATAATTAATGAATCCAACTTGATACGCTTCTTGACCATCTGGTATGGACATCACAAGAAACCAAAGAAACAAAACATCGGGACACCGAGCTATGCCATAATTAGCTAGCAAAAGCTGTTAAGGAAAAATAAAACTCTAAAAATATATGTTTTAATACCTTCATAGTGTGCTCTAAACTCATTCTCGATGTACCTAGAAGCAAGTTTCAAGCTCCACAAGACTTAGTGGATATGGGGGTATTTTAGTTTCTCGATTCGACATTTTGTACCAAGCAGGAAACAAAATAAAACAACTTAAAACTCTCTCAATCATCAATAAAGTATAATAATAACTCCTTTTATTGACAAAATAAAGCATAATAATAACTAGGCATACATATTGAAAGAAAACAAAAGTATGTAAGTACTTACAACCAAACTTTCCCTCCACTTACGAAAATATGCAACGCCCCCGAACGGGTTTAACTCTGGCTCGGTTGACGTTACTAAAATTATTACAAATTTATTAGAAATTTCGGCAGCACCTCCCCTAAAACTAGGACATCCACTCAGCAGACAAAAGACAGTATTTAATATAATAACAACTACATATAGCAACTAATACCCAAAGACTTGATTAACATTAATACCACGTGTCATTGACACCTTGCATGAGCATTCGGCACAGTACACATATCCAAAACCAGGGCTAAGGTTCATATTATGCATGCTGTTACATACCTTGGCCATCAATAGATACTTTAATTAATTCATTGGCACACTCTTATAAGCATTTGCAAGCTAGATCTATATATGCATCTAACTAAGAAATAAGAAGACCTCAAGCTCTCAACTACATTGTTTCCCTTTCTTTTCTAGGAAGGGTGTCTGCGCTATGTAAGTGCTTTCTCCTAATCTGTTGGTTACCAAAACACACACACACACACACACAATTCTTTGGTTTGACTCATTTCATCCAACAGTGAATTCAAATCAATCATCATCTTTATATTAAATCCACTCAAATATACCGCCCATAGCAAACATTAAACCAAGGATGACATGGCAGCATGCATCAATGTTATATCGGTACAACAAAGATGAAAAATCAATTGTCTTAACTTTCATCAACTTTGTTGTGTGAAAATCAACCTAAACGTCTGAAATCTCAAATCAAGTTACAAAAGAACTGGTATGAAGATGTAGATTAAAGAAGCGAGCCAACGCCTTTCATACAAGAGCATTAACTTAAAATGTAATTCGCTTCCCCTTTCGCTCAATGTCATAATGGGCTAATGGCACACCATAGGCTAGCAAAAATGACTAAAATTGAAGTAGCGGCAATAGGAATTGACACAAGCTTGTGTTATCCGCCGCCGAGGATGCGGAGAGGCGGCCGGGGCCGGTGGAGGCGGGCCGGGCGGTGGAGGCGACGGCCGAGGACGCCGAGGCGGGCCGGGCCGGGCGGCCGAGGCGCCGGTGGAGGCGGGCGGCACGGGCCGTGGAGGCGGGCTGCCGGGCGGTGGAGTCGCCACGAGGATGCTTGGAGGCGGGCCGGCCGGGCAGCGAGGCGCCAGGAGGCGAGGGCGGCGCCGGGAATTCCGTCTGTGGCACATAGGAAAAATAATAGAAGTCAACATATACTGTTTTGTTTTCATCGTGCGGCACTATTTGGCAATTCAAGCTAGCATTTGCTATCGAATTTAGCTAAAAATTTCACAGAGAACTCTCATTTGCACTGCTAACATGCCACAGAATTTCGCCGCTGGAATTCATTCTATGACGCATAAGAAAAATAATGGAAGTCAGCATATTCTATTTCGCTTTAATCGTGCGGCACTATCTAGCAATTCAAGTGTGCATTTACTATCGAAGTAAGCTAAAATTTTCACGGAGAACTCCTAGTTACACTGTTAACATGCCACATAAATTTGCTGCCGGAATTCCGTCTGTGGCACATAGGAAAAATAATAGAAGTCAACATATACTATTTTGTTTTCATCGTGCGGCACTATCTGGCAATTCAAGCTAGCATTTGCTATCGAATTTAGCTAAAAATTTCACGGAGAACTCTCATTTGCACTGCTAACATGCCACAGAATTTTGCCGCTGGAATTCATTCTGTAGCGCATAGGAAAAATAATGAAAGTCAGCATATTCTATTTCGCTTTCATCGTGTGGCACTATCTTGCAATTCAAGTGTGCATTTACTATCGAAATAAACTAAAATTTCATGGAGAACTCCCATTACTACATGTTAACATGCCACATAAATTAGCCGTCGAATTCCGCTCAGTGGCACATATGAAAAATAATGGAAGTCGAGATATCTTGCTTTTGTTTTCATCGTGCGGCACTATCTCGGCAATTCAAGCTAGCATTTGCTATCGAATTTAGCTACAAATTTCACGAAGAACTCTCATTTGCATTGCTAACATGCCACGCAATTTACCGCTTGAATTCATTCGTGGCGCATAGGAAAAATAATGGAAGTCAGCATATTCTATTTCGCTTTCATCGTGCGGCACTATCTGGCAATTCTAGCTTGTATTTGCCATCGAATTAAGCTAACAATTCCACAAAGAACTCTCATCTGCATTGGTAACATGCCACGAATTTCGCCGAGAATTCAATCAAGTGGCGTATTGGAAAAATAATTCTCAAGAGTACAATTTGTTTCTCACCAATCCTGCACCACCATATAGATGTTCGAGACTGAAAAAGAGGCAATGATCAATGATGGATCAAACATCAAAAACATTCCATCGATGCCACCTAATTTTGATCTTTACATTTAAAAGTTCATTGTGCAAAAATATCACATAGTTTACTGGCCGCACGGAGACGGAGCGTCGCGGGACTTGTGTCATCGGTAATATTTATGCCGTGGACACAGACAGCCCTCATGGGCCCACCGTCAGATACAGGGAGACAGGTCGCGCAGGCCAGGCCAGTGCTTGTGTCGGCGGTTGAGATCTCACCGACGACACAGGTTCAACTTGTGTCGTCGGCAGTATTTATGCCGTGGACACAGACAGCCCTCATGGGCCCACCGTCAGATACAGGGGACAGGTCGTGCAGGCCAGGCCAGTGCTTGTGTCGGCGGTTGAGATCTGACCGACGACACAGGTTCAACTTGTGTCGTCGGTAACATTTTATGCCGTGGACACAGAGAGCACTCATGGGCCCACCGTCAGATACTGGGACACAGGTCGTGCTCGCTCTTCTTTCGCCCGAGATTTTTAAGGCCAGTTTAAGGTTTTTAGAACATGCACAACCTATTCCAGCTAATTGCTCGCTCTTCTTTCGCCCGGCATTTCATCGTCACAACAAATTCTTCTGAAAACTCAAGGAGAGTAACAGAGTCATCACCACCGGCCGTACGTTCTTCGATATTTTTGTCGCCTACGACGGGTCGAACGAGACATTTCTACGGTCACTTAAAGGTTTTACAACACTCACTGACCTATTCGTGTCATTCTCACTCTTTCAATTGGTCTGCGTTGGATCGTCACAAGGTTCTACTCAATGTACTCGACACGTAGTACGTACAGAGACATACACATAGCGCCGTAACATACCAATTAATTAAATAATAAAAAGTTACATGTCATATAGATATATGTTACCTAACAAACTATTCTAAAAGCTCTATTTAATTTTTCTTAATTTTAAAAACAACAAAAACATTTTCAAATAGATTTTCTGAATTAATCTGGAATTACTATTGTCGTCAGCTAAAATTAAACGGTCGACAAAATTTAATCTGTGTCGTCGGCGACATTTATGCCGTGGACATAGACTTATTTTTATCGTCGGCTGTTTCTCTCCCGACGACAAACAGTCTTCGTGCCACTGGTGGGCCTGAGCATCCTGCAGGTTGGTCCCACATGGCGGAGTGCCTGTGTCGGCGGGTTTAATGAGGCCGAGGACACAGCTTGTGAGGCGGAGTGCCTGTGTGGGCGGGTTTAATGAGGCCGAGGACACAGCCTGTGTTGGCGGGATCTGAAATTCAATTTTCTCCGCGCCTGTGTCGGCGGGTTTAATGAGGCCGAGGACACAGCTTGTGAGGCGGAGTGCCTGTGTCGGCGGGTTTAATGAGGCCGAGGACACAGCCTGTGTTGGCGGGATCTGAAATTCAATTTTCATCGCTACCGATACTCCCCTGTTTGAGGCGTGCAGTGCTGTGTTTGCTGGGTTTAATGAGGCCGAGGACACAGACTGTGGTCTATATCGGTGGGTTTGAGGAGGCCGAGGACACAGGCCTGCTTGGTGTATATATGTCATCGGGTTACGTTAAAACCGTCGATAGAGGCATACTTTGTGTTGTCGGTCTTTTTACCGACGATAAAAATGTTTCGGCCGAGGACACTATTCTTGTTTCCTGTAGTGCCTATGAGAGTTCTATCATGCCTTTAGGAGACAAGGACCAATGGCCTCAAGTTGACAAGCCCTACCAAGTGCTCCCAACCAAGCTTGGAAGATCAGCAGGAAGGCCTAGAGTTACTAGAATTAAGCCGTCCAATGATACTGGCACAAAATCAAAGCAATGTGGTAGATGCAAGAGGTTTGGTCACTTCTAGAAGAATTGCAAAGAAGCTGAGTGGCAAGAAGGAGATACCCTTCCACCTGCAACACAATCAATCAAGAAAAGGAAAAGAAAGCAAGCTCCTGTTATTGTTTCTTCATCCCAGCCTACTGCTACAACAAGTTCATCACAGCCTGCTGCTGCAACAAGTTCGTCCTAGCTGGATGTTGCAATTTCTATCATGTAGTTTGCAAACTATATTTTTGGGGCAAAATGTAGTATTGTGTTGCATTGAATATTTTTTTAAACGCTGAATTGAACATTAGCTTCCTGTTGCATTGAACATTTTTTATTTCCGTATGGATGATTGCTTCATCAGTTAAGTGCAATATATGTTCAGCTGCACAGATACAAGCCCACCGAAATCAAATTGGAAAATTTGTGAGTTCGCTTGCCTCCAGGCCTCCAAGTAGTATTGGAAAATTCGTGAGTTCACTTGCCTCCAGGCCTCCAGAATATATGTTCAGCTGCACAGATAGATGGCTGTTGTCATCCAGGCCTCCAAGTAGTATTGGTTGCCGATTCAGTTTTGGTGCCGGATTTCAAATAGTATTTGATCTCAGCCAGAAGTCCTAAAGTTTGAATTAGAGTCCAATTAGCTTGTGCAATCCGGTTTGTGTCTTCTAAACATATTCAAAACAAGGTCTTGTAACCCCTGCTTATATAAGCAATAGAAGAGAAAAGCTGCGGGAAGTTATTTGTAGCACCAAAATACTTTGAACATTGGTTTTGCTGTCTTATTGCCGTGTGCTAGTTTCTTCCTGTTTTATAGAGAGCAGACCCTGAAGACAATACAGTAGCGTATACTTAAGCAATGCGATGTATACTTCGACAATGCAAAGAGATTGCTTGGAATGGTAGCTAGCAAAGCAGCAAAGACTTGTAAACTTGGACGGAGGAAGTGTTGTGCTCATCATATTATCGCACGACGAGCTTCAAGACTTAATCAGGAGGAAGAGCTTTCATCTTCTGGCAATTCAAGTTAGCATTTGCTATCAAATTTAGCTAAAACTTTCATGGAGAATTTCGTCGTTGGAATTCATTCTGTGGCGCATAGGAAAAATAATAGAAGTCAGTATATTCTATTTTGCTTTAATCGTGCGGCATTATCTGGCAATTCAAGTGTGCATTTACTATCGAATTACTATCGAAATAAACTAAAAATTTCACAGAGAACTCCCAGTTACACTGTTAACATGCCACATAAATTCACCGCCGGAATTCCGTCTATGGCACATAGGAAAAATAATGGAAGTCAGCATATACTATTTTGTTTTCATCGTGCGGCACCATCTGGCAATTCAAGCTAGCATTTACTATCAAATTTAGCTAAAAATTTTATGGAGAACTCTTATTTGCACCGCTAACATGCCACAAAATTTACATTACCGAATTCATTCTGTAGCGCATAGGAAAAATAATAGAAGGCAGTATATTCTATTTTGCTTTAATCATGCGGCACTATCTGGCAATTCAAGTGTGCATTTACTATCGAAATATGCTAAAAATTTCACGGAGAACTCCCAGTTACACTGTTAACATGCCACAAAAATTTGCCGCCGGAATTGCATCTGTGGCACATAGGAAAAATAATAGAAGTCAACATATACTGTTTTGTTTTCATCGTACGGATCTATTTGGCAATTCAAGCAAGCATTTGCTATCGAATTTAGCTAAAAATTTCACGGAGAACTCTCATTTGCACTGCTAACATGCCACAGAACTTTACCGCTGGAATTCATTCTGTGACGCATAGGAAAAATAATGCAAGTCAGCATATTCTATTTCGCTTTAATCGTGCGGCACTATCTAGCAATTCAAGTGTGCATTTACTATCAAGTAAGCTAAAAATTTCACGGAAAACTCCTAGATACATCGTTAACATGCCACATAAATTTGCCGTCGAATTCGTCTGCGGGCACATAGGGAAAATAATAGAAGTCAACATATATTGCTTTTGTTTTCATCGTGCGGCACTATTTGGCAATTCAAGCTAGCATTTGCTATCGAATTTAGCTAAAATTTCACAAAGAACTCTCATTTGCACTTTGCTAACATGCCACGCAATTTACTATTGAATTCATTCTATGACGATAAGAAAAATAATGGAAGTCAAGATATTCTATTTCGCTTTAATCGTGCGGCACTATCTAGCAATTCAAGTGTGCATTTACTATCGAAGTAAGCTAAAATTTTCACGGAGAACTCCTAGTTACACTGTTAACATGCCACATAAATTTGCTGCCGGAATTCCGTCTGTGGCACATAGGAAAAATAATAGAAGTCAACATATACTATTTTGTTTTCATCGTGCGGCACTATCTGGCAATTCAAGCTAGCATTTGCTATCAAATTTAGGTAAAAATTTCATGGAGAACTCTCATTTGCACTGCTAACATGCCACAGAATTTTACCGCTGAAATTCATTCTGTAGCGCATAGGAAAAATAATGAAAGTCAGCATATTCTATTTCGCTTTCATCGTGTGGCACTATCTTGCAATTCAAGTGTACATTTACTATCGAAATAAACTAAAAATTTCATGGAGAACTCCTAGTTACACTGTTAACATGCCACATAAATTCGCCGTCGGAATTCCGTCTGTGGCACATATGAAAAATAATGGAAGTCAGTATATACTGTTTTGTTTTCATCGTGCGGCACTATCTGGCAATTCAAGCTAGCATTTGCTATCGAATTTAGCTACAAATTTCACGGAGAACTCTCATTTGCATTGCTAACATGCCACAGAATTTCGCCGCTTGAATTCATTCTGTGGCGCATAGGAAAAATAATGGAAGTAAGCATATTCTATTTCGCTTTCATCGTGCGGCACTATCTGGCAATTCTAGCTTGTATTTGCCATCGAATTAAGCTAACAATTCCACAAAGAACTCTCATCTGCATTGGTAACATGCCACAGAATTTCGCCGCAGGAATTCAGTCCGTGGCGTATTGGAAAAATAATTCTCAAGAGTACAATTTGTTTCTCACCAATCCTGCACCACCATATAGATGTTCTGAGACTGAAAAAGAGGCAATGATCAACAGTGACTGAAACATCAAAAACATTCCATCGATGCCACCTAATTTTGATCTTTACATTTAAAAGTTCATTGTGCAAAAATATCACATAGTTTACTGGCCGCACGGAGACGGAGCGTCATAGGACGGCGCCGTCCAACGATGCATGAACGGCGTTGTTCTCCTGTCAACTGGTGTTTGGTTTGGTGGTATAGATGAAAGGATCGTTTAAGGAGTGATGGTATAGTTGAAAGGGGAGGATTCGATGGTATTAATAGGTACCATCTCTGGTTTGGTTGTTCTCCTGTCAACTGGTGTTTGGTTTGGTGGTATAGATGAAAGGATCGTTTAAGGAGTGATGGTATAGTTGAAAGGAGAGGATTCGATGGTATTAATAGGTACTATCTCTGGTTTGGTGGTATGAATGAAATTTTCTGACATAAAAAAACACACGAGGCCGTGCTTGCGTTGGTATTTCCTCCTCAGGTCAGAAGGTCTGCGGTTGTTTCTCTTCCTTTCTCGTAATATGGTTATTATTTCCTTAGCAGTACCACATTCCTCCGTTTCAATATGCACATCTTTCATTTGCACTATTGTATTTTTAACAATTCTGACAGCGCTATTGTCTTTGTATATGCTCTTCTATTTTTGATTTTCTAGGGGTCAAGGGTGGATCTACAGGATGCCAGGTGGGCCACGGCATACCCTATAGATTCGGCCCAATATAGTCTATAATGCTGTCATTATCTTATATAATCAGTTTGGGAAGGTCATAACTTTAGCTCCGTAGATCCGATTGAGTTGATTCTTATTGGGTTAGTTTCAAAATTGAATCTAGTTTCTACATTTAAAATTTCAGATCAATCCAACGGTTGGATATTCGGGAATTACTATTTTAATTAACATGTATCAGTCTGTTTTTACTGAAACCGAAGCAGTTTTTTATAATTTGTTTAGGGGTGATTTGAGAATCAATAAAAAAATTTTTAGTTTCCGTGCAAACATTCACCCTCCCTCTGATTGCTATATTAGTGTATATCGATCCTACATGTGATTTGAGTACAAGACTATTAGTTGATTTATAGAGTATAAACAAATATAATTTCTACTTTGATAGAGACTAGATAGTTGCTTGTTGATGCATTGCTTTTTTGTTTGTAGAGTTGTTGAATTATGAAGAGGAACGGAGACATTGCATCTCTTTTCCGGAAACATGCAGCAAAGAAGGCTGCTGCTACTTCATCTTTTTTCAGAAACATTGCAAAACGAGAAGCAAAGAAGGTTGATGTTGCTTCATCCCTTTTCCGGAAACATTGCATCTCTTTTCCGGAAACGTTTATTGAGCGAGATATTTTCTTCCAAGTTAATGAAAATGATATAATCAAGAGTTTCATGGCTATTAGAAGGCGGAGGCTAGACAAGAAGGACAAGAAGTAATATTGTATTCTTTGAACTATTGTAGGTGCATAAGCTTCTTTTATGCATATTTCATACTTAAAATGTTTGAACTATTTATATTGTAATTTATACTTGTATTATCGTGTTTCTAGTTATTTTATACTCGTATACCGAATTTCTCGACAACATTTATAGTTGTTTACCGAATTGTTTATTGGATCTTACCGAATTGTATATTATAGTATTAGCTCGGCATACCTTAACTTAAAATTCTAGATACGCTACTGCTAGAGGTAATAAATGATGTAAAATATTTCTAAAATTTTAACTACATGATCTTTGGGCACTATTTATGATTCAATTAAAATTTTAGAGTATGATCAAGCTTGTAAATTTTTATAAAAATTTGACAATATCTCTGTTCCTTTTCATTAATTGCGGTTTTTATTTTTAAAAGAACTAAATGAATTAAAAAATGTTGAAATTTCTCTTATGTGTTTTATAGATTAATTAGGATTTATTCATATTTTATGAATTTTTTCTAATTTTTCTTGAGTGTACCAAAAATTGAATAAAATTGTTTGAAAATCGAATAAAATCGGTGAAAATTGAGAAATTCGATGCATTTTCGATTTTTTTATCTTTGTGTGACCGCTGAGTTTAAAAATTTTAACTTTGATCTTCTTTTATTTTTACCAAATTTTAACTGGTTTTTAACCGATTTTTACCATGATTGAAAATAAAAAAATCTCTTAAAAATCAAAAAATTATTGTGAGCCCTGGCCTGGTGTGCATTACGCATACTAGTATTTATTTATAAGAGAGTGAGAAAGAGATAGAAGAAAACGACAAAAACGAAGGCCCATTTAGTCTAATGCCCTATTAACCGTAGTCATAAATTCGGCCTATAAAGCGGCCTAGTTTGAATTTTTAACATGAGCCCAGGAAATAACGAAAAAGGAAAGCCCACTTACTTGGGCCCCACGATACCTACTGCCGATATATACCCACAAGATGTACGCGTAAGCACATAATACGTATTCGCACCCCTAACGATCGCCTCCAGATCTCGTTTACGAAGAGCTGTGGTACGTTTCTTGAACCGCTCTCGCGCTTTCGCTTTCGTGCGACTACCTGTCCGTTTTAGGGTTTCGTTAGCGTCTTCCGATCGCCGCCGCTTCCGTTCGCGCTGTGGTACGTTTCTTGAACCGCTCTCGCGCTTTTGCTTTCGTGTGACTGCCTGTCCGTTTTAGGGTTTCGTTAGCGTCTTTCGATCGCCGCCGCTTCCGTTCGCGCGAGGCTTGGCAGTCATGGCTGGCACGGCCGCCGCCGCTCTTCCGCCGCAGTTTGCAACCCCGCCGAAGGACCCCGTGCTGGGGCCTCTTCCAACGCCACCGAAGAGCTGCCTGGTACCCCCGCTCGCTTCTCCTGCGCCATCCGCGAGTGAGCGGCAGGACAAGGGCGGCAAGAAGCCCGGCCGCGCGTCTTCCAGCGAGAGCTGGATCAAGGACAAGACCGTCGACAGAGGTTCGTCGGACAAGAGCTGGAATAGAGGAAAGGTCCTCGGGCGCGCATCTTTGAGTGAGAGCTGGGTGAGGGACAAGGTGCTCACCCGCCCGGCGTTGGACGAGAGCAGCGAGCGTGGCGGTCGTGTGCTGTCCAGGGCGAGCTTGAACGGCGGCAAGAGAACCGCAAGCCGCGCACCGTCGGGCGACCGGTCAGAAAAGAAAACGAGGCACGAGACGGAGGCGGACTCAGCGGCGCGACTGTTTGCCGGCCCAACCTTCATCGTGTCCCCTGACCCACGCGAGCTTCCCATTCCGTGCTTCGTGAAGGCACACTAGCCTCCTTCCGTCTTCTGCACAGAGCTTGATCGATCGATCGGGACCAACCCCTAACGAAGATTGAAGTGACCATTTCGTCGATTAGTGTCGCTGGCCCACCGTTCCCCAGGTTTCGATTGTTCCTCATGCTTAAAGTTGTTTGGATTGTATCGCTTTCCGTTCGCTTTTGATTCGTGTTTTCTTCGGCCGATTTATTATGGTTTTTTCAGTTCATTTCGATTATTCCTGATGCTCGTTATTGTTTGGATTGTTTCGCTTTCTGTCGACTCTTGATTGGCATTTTTTCCCTCGCTCGTGTCGGCATCCTACCATTCCCTGGTTGATTCTACGGTTTTTCTGTTCATCTTGATTGTTCGTGTGTTGCGGTTGTTCAATGCCGTCTTGGTTGGTTGTTGATTCCCTTTCTTCTCCGCCTTCGCCTGCTCCTCCCTTCTGCTCCCCTCCGCCTGCCGCCGACGCTACTGCCCCTGGTCATTGGCTCCTTCGCCGTCTCCAGCACCGCCGATGGTAGCAGCCAGTAGCCACTGACTCAATCGATGGTAATAATCAAGAGTTTGCTTCTGCAGATTACAAGATCACTTAGCTTCTTATAGTTTTTTTTCTTTTGTTAGGCAGATCTGTGGAAGATGATATGGTACGAGAAGCTTTACAGCTGAAATTTAGCACTGTACTAATTGATTAGCGAGGTATGCTATATTCGATTTCTTTTTGCAAGATCGAGCCTAATGAAGGCGTTTGATATAGTTATCAACAGGTGGCACAGCTAAAAGATGCAAGGTTCTATTCATGTTATTCCCGTAAATTTTCAACTTAGGTAGAGATGTCCTTTAGAAAAATTTAGATTGCTAGCGCTGTATGTTATATTATTGGCTAGATTTTGGATTTAACCTATTTTTACTGGCATCAGCTGTTAGTAGTTTAAGCATTTATTGGTTGCCCTGCCTTCTACATCAGTTGATTTTGATTATTACAGGATGGAAATTGAGTACCAAGTTTGTTGCTTTATGTATTTGGTGGTTGTGACTGTTTTCTTCGAGTATGAGCAGGTAACAAGTAATTACTGAATTGAGTTAGGATAATTTGATTGTTTTAATTTATGCTTTTACAATTTATTTAGGTTGTTCTTGTTGGAGATCATTACCAACTGGGTCCTGTCATCATGTGCAAAAAGGCAGCTCGTGCAGGATTAGCGCAATCACTCTTTGAACGTCTTGCTTCATCCCGCATCATTGATGTCAAAACTGTGAAAGCCTGAATTTCTCTCTTAAATAACATTATTATAATTATGTTGGTGTTTCTCAAGATATGCTTTTATAACTATATTTACTCTTGTAGTCTGGTCCTTAGACAAACATTTTGTTCCTGTGGATTTTTTTTTTACATAGAGCACATGCATGTATTTGAAAGTGGTGTAGAAGGCACCTAAGGTATTATCTTATACATTTCGTTTTGCTAAAAAAATCTTTATGTTCTTTTTGTGCAAAAGAAAATGACAGTTACTTTTTGTAAAAGATCATTTGAATCACTGGTTATTGTGTGCTTTACTATGATGTCCTGAAAGTTTATGTAAGCTGCTCTTTTCACTCTGTTAATTTGGATAATCAAATTTAGTGGATATGCATTTAAGGATTAACGTAAAGCTTATAACTGATTTTTTGTCGGATGAGCAATTTCCACCAAGTTATATCCAAGTTGTAAACCGTGATATTACAGCGGTTAGCTGCTAAAATTCTTTTAGAAGAAAGGTAATGATTCTATCTAATCATCCCTGAATTACAGGTCCAATATAGAACGCATCCTTATCTTTTAGAGTTTCCTTCCAACTGCTTCTATGAAGGCACACTACAAAACGGTAACTGTAAATGAGAGACGCTCATCTAGAATTGATTTTCCTTGACCTGTTCGAATCGGCCTATGTTCTTCTGCGTGCAGGTACCTTCTTGAACAATAACCAAGCTGCCATCTTTCATACATGCAAAAACCCTTGCTGCTTATTTAGACTGATTCATACTGATTTTCTGTAGATGGGACAAGAAGAGATCAGTGCTAGCGGGACATCTTACCTCAGTAGAACTGAAGCTGCAAATGTAGAAAAAATTGTGACTACGTTTTTAAGAAGTGGTGTTGTACCAAGCGAGGTATCTACTAATTATTAATTCATTACCTTTCATCTTAAATTTTGCATTAGCCCCTTCAGAAAAAAAACACATTCTGTGGAAATTGGATGTGTATTCATATATTGCCTAATGTGCAGGTTGGAGTTATCACACCTTAGTACCTTATGAAGGACAAAGGGCATATATTGTAGATTATATGTCGTTGAATGGCTCTCTTCGTCAACAACTTTACAAGGAAATTGAGGTTAACCAAAAAATTGTGTATATTATATTGTTAAGCGCCACATGTTGGAAATTGCGTTGCTATATTATTTATACTTATTTCAGTTAGCAAGTGTCGACTCCTTTCAGAGAAGAGAGAAAGATTACATTATCCTGTCTTGTGTTAGAAGCAATGAGCACCAGGTATGGTTCTTTGTTATTTTATTGGATTTGCCCAATAATTTTCTTGACAATGTTTGACTTGCACTATGGTAATTTATGCGGAGTGCATTATAGATGTAATGTATGTTAAATGAGTTTTCTGCTTCCTTCAAAATTATTTTGTAAAATGTGTCGATACCACGTGTTTTAAATGCCTAATAGTTTAATTATTGTCTTGTCAAGTGGTCGCAGCCAATCGGTAAATAGCCATTTGCATACCATTCAGTAAAAGTTCTACTTATGTTTTGGAAACTCAATAGAAGTTTACACTTGAGGCTGCCAAGACTGTTAGTATATTATTGTATGAAGCATCTATGCATTTATTTTTGTTGTGCCAGTGCGTTTGATATATATTTCTTATATCATTTGAAGTTCTTTAATTTCATGCAGTAACTATACATTCGATAATTTGCTGCATGTATGAGACATTTTGCTGTCTCTTATGAATTGTCCATCTGAGTTTGCCGAATTTTACTGCACTGCATTTGGTGTCCTTTTATATGATGTACTCTCTTGACTGAGGATTTTTAATTACATGCACTCTTAAGAGCATTATTAGCCACCAATATATGGTGCCACAAAAAATCGATTGATTTTGCTTAATTGCAATTCCAGCTCTTCTCATAAACACATGGTGTTTTCTGTTTAGTTTGTGTGGCTAATGTGGTTATAGTGATGATGTAGCTGACATATACCATTGGATAGTACGTTCAGAGTATTCACTTATTCCACACTTCATAGAGTCTTTGTGATGGATTCAATTCGCCTGTATTTGGCAGGGTTATATTCTTGAGGAGAAAATGAAGCAACAATCTATAAGTGACAAATTATACTTGCAACCAGGCGTCAGTCATTGGTATGCCTCCACATGCTAAATGATCTATTATGTTTAGTCTTGCGTCACACGATAATTCTGCATCCTATTCCCAGATAAATATTGCATAAACTCCCTCAAAATTAAAGTCAAAATATATGTGATTAGAGAGCTTTCTTTAATAGTTGTGTAACTTATGATGTTGACTCTGTTTGGGTTCTGTTTATGTTGTGTTTTTCTGAGATCCAATAAGAGCCATCACGAGACCTGCAATATGCCATGCCCAACTCACCTGACTATGTTTAATTGGGGCATTCACTGCATTGCTACGGAGCCATTTTTTAACGATGTATTCTGTACTTCTAATAACCCGTTTTAGTAGAGATGTTGCTTTTACCTTTAACCCAACGCGACAGGTTTTCCCAGACAAACTGTTTGTGTCATGCTAACTGATAATCACAGCTTAGACATTGCAGTCTTTAATCTACACTAAACAAATGTTTTTTACACGCATGCAAAAACAATGCACACGGCGTATCACAGATATATATTTCCTCGAACTTGGATGAAAATGACTAGCGGTTCGTGTAGATTTCAGTCATTTTCGTGTGCTTGAACCGGTTGTAAATCTGCATAATTTAGCTCGGGTCATGCGAATTTCATTCCGTCATAATGTTGTCTGCAGTGTGCTGTGGAGGGTTAATGTGGGCACACCTTTTCATCTTTTCCGCGTTCTTGAATCAGTAAATTCAGATTGAGTTTAGGCTGGATGGTGTGGTGCTGTCGTTTGTAGATTGCACAATGTGGGATCTCCTTTCGGTTTGTAGGTCAGGATCTTTGTTGTTCTGGTCGTTGTAGTCTGCACATGACATTTGTGTTTGGGTTGTTTCTATGTTAGGATCATACTTTTTAGGTGGTTGCATGTGCTTGGATGGGGTGGCAATCATTCATCACTCTACCTTATGGTTTTGTCATTCTTAATTGCCTTGCATTATTCACATGGATAACAAAGGGAATCTCCAGCAGCTTTTGGGTAGCTATAGCAAGGTTTCTCTCTGAATTAACTGTGTTGGACCTTTTCTAGCATTTACATTTTGTAAATTAGCTCTTTGTTTGTTCGATTAGGAGGTAATTCAATAAAAGAGAATCCAATTCATTTTTCTTCTACACCAATGTACATGTTTGCGCATTTTACTTTCATTGATAATTATGTGTCCTTCCCCAAATGGAAAATGGTATTTATAGGACCGAAGGCCTGGCAAACAGGCAAAGTATGCTCAATTTTCCTGTTTTCAGACAAATATTTAGCGTACATCGCTACAGTAGTAATTCGTTATTTGTTACCAGTATTACTTGCCTACAGTATGTAATGTATGTGCTATATTTGTGCTTGCCACTGATATTTTGTTGTCATTGTCATGCAGGAATCTATAGGAACAATGATTATTTGATGGTTTCGTGCAATGGTGAGCTTAGCCAAATGTGAGCTGCAGTAAGTATTGGAAAACCCCTATTATCTATTCCTTTCTTCAGGAATGTGCTTTACAATGACAACTTTCGACTCTAAACATTGGCTTCTTCTATTCTCCACCTTTTGGTTTCATCAGATATGTGACATGGTCGTAACATCAAGATATTTGAATGTCACTTTGGTTGTGCCAGAGTTGGATAAGGCTTCATTTTGGAATGATCCAAGGTGTGGTTTGGCACCTTGATATTCATTTCCTTTGCATGATTTCTTTCTTGGGCTATTAGTAGGTTTTGTGCTTATGAGTGATCGATTCTGTCTTGCAGTGAGTTCCAAGATATATTTGATGTTGAATACTTTATAACCTCTTTATGAGATGAAGTTCACATACTGACAAAATTGCCCTCAAGGGTAAAGCGAAGAGTCGAACTTGGGGTGTTCCACTCAATGCCACCTATTAGTTGGTCTGATATATCCTATTACCATAATCAAGTAAGCTTCATCTTGCATTATATTAAGGCTGCTTTGGATCACAGCATTTATTTAATAAGCTAATAATTGATTAAATTGGAACCAGATTCTTCCATTGATTCGGAAGTACAAGGTTGTCCATTTGAATAGAACTGATGCTAGACTAGCAAACAATGGCTTGCCTATGGAGATTTAGAAACTACGATGTCGACTCAATTACGCCTCTCTGAGATTTGCCTCACAAACTGAAGAGTTGGGCAAGCAAGTAATTAGGATACTTCGCCAAAATGGTCCGTTCTTGGTTCTTCATTTACGTTATGAAATGGATGTGTTGGCTTTCTCTGGCTGTACACATGGTTGCAGTAACGAAGAAGCAGAAGAGCTCACAAGAATGAGGTGAGTATTTTGGAATTATAATTTAAACCTGCGGTTGTATTTCTTTGGTTAGTTCTTGTTCGTAGAGTGGGTCATTAAAATTTGTCAACTGGACATACTCTTTTGACAGTAGTTTTCAAACTATTCTTGGCCTCAGGTATGCTTATTCATGGTGGAAAGAGAAAGTCATTAACTCAGACTTGAAAAGAAAAGATGGCCTTTGCCCATTGACACCAGAGGAGACTGCTCTTGTCCTCAGAGCATTGGACGTCGATAGAAGTATGCAAATATATATTGCGGCTCGAGAAATATATGGTGGAAAGCGCAGAATGGCTCCTCTCACTTCCTCTTACCCAAATATGGTATGGACACAATCGAATGTGTTATAAATCTATTGAATCACACAATGTGTTGTACAAGTATACGACTATTTCTCACCACTTCTCGTTCTCCTTGCTGATTCATTTATGCTTTAGCATTGATTTATAGGTGAGAAAAGAGACTTTTGGAACCTTCCGATCTAATGTTCTTTCAGGATCTTTTAGTTCAGCAAAATCGTGAAACTTTCATGAAAGGACTCTAGATAAATGCAAAAAAAGGCGTAATTACATTTAGACCATTCCAGCTATTTTTCACGAAAAAGAGCTTTCATTTTAGCGCAATCGTGGAGCCTTCGTTGGAAGACCTCAGATAAATACAAAAAAAACTTAATTACGTTCTATCTTTTTAACTGTTTTACGCGTTTTCTCAACCGGTTAAAAAAACATCACCAAAAAAACAAAATTGTTTTTGCCAAAAATACAACGCGCATGTCGTATCACACCGTGTAAACATTCCTATACTAATGTCTGCAGAATTCGCGGGCTCTTAGCGATTTGCCGACCGCGCATAGCTCGGCCGGCCGGTTGTCTCGGCTCGTTTTTTTTTTTTGCATTTAGGTCGCTTAAAAAGTGTGTAATTACGTGTAGATCTTTTCAGCAGTTTTTTACAAAAAAATTACCTTCTGGTTCAGAAAAATCGCAGATCTTTTATGTCCTTTCAACCGTTTTGCCTGTTTTCTCGACGATTTAAAAAAAAACTCCAACGAGATTCTAGAAGGTGCCAACTGCCAAGAACACAACAGATCAGATCTGAACTCCACTAGAAACAAACAAGGAGGAAATGGTGCGTGTCCCTTTGACTGCTTCCCTTTTTCTCTGTCATCTTGCTAGAAGTAACTCGAGCGTAAAGATTCAGTCATAATCCACTATATTTGAATAATTAAATGCATGACTTTAAAGCTAGGAAGGTCTTTGCGAGCAGTAACCTATGGCTGTTAAGCGTGTGTGGTGCATTTACACCGGCAATGCATAACACAAGAATGGATAGATTGGTTTCGTTGGAATGGGTAAATCTGTGCAGCAAGCAACTTGAGAGTAACTGTAAGAGATGCAAACGAGATAAAGACAGAAGCACCTCAATATAATTCCATGAGCTCTTAAACTCATCCTTCACTTTTTGTAAATCGAAAGATGAGGTAATGAAGAAAGGCATGCCGCAACCTCTGCTTGAATCTTATGAAGCCCACCTTTTCTCAGCACATCCGATAAATGCTGCAGGCTCTGAAGAGCTACTACTTCTGGAACTCCTCTAGCAACTTTTTTCGCGAGTAATATCACCACCATAGCAAATCATGTATTGAATCGCATCAGTAAAATGACAAACAAATAATTTCAGTCAAGCTGTCAGTCATAAACTCATAATTTTCCAAAATTCATACTTCCCCAATTTCAGTACATAGCTTCACATAAGAGGTCAAACAACTGAGAAATATCACGAGATATTTTGGAAGGCCTAATGTTTCAAAGTTCAGACTTCAAAGACGCAATTTCATCAGAACTACGTTCTATTGGATTGACCAGCCTTTTCCAGGGCAGCATACGGTTAAATTTATTTGGAATCTGAAACATGAGCAAGCATCTGCAAGCACAGAGGGATGGTCCAGACATCCCATCTATAAGAGCAATTCCTTGCTTCGTAATAGACTCACGCATAAATCGGTCGCTCTTTCCTCCATATTCCCAAGCAATGGAGAATTAAGCTCATTCTAACAGCAAATCAATGGAGCAATTAAGAGGGGGAGGGCTATTGTTAATTATACGTACATTCAGACATTGAGGGTCTCATTGTGGATGGAGAATGCGGAGAGGAGCACCTGCGAGAGCGACCACTCGTAGCAATAGTGGCGCAGGATGTACCTGTTGTCTTGCAGGTACCCCGGCAGCGCTCGGTAGTCCTCCAGCTCGTACCTAGCTGCTCTCGCGTGTGAGGAAGTTCAAATCAGGGAAGGGTGGGTGGAGCAGCAGCTGAGGCATCTCTCCTCGTATCCTGGGCTTGGGGAGGCATCACAGGCAGCGGATGAAGAGCAGGAGGTGGTACGGCAGGCTCGAGGGTTCCGGTAGGCGGCTGAGGCCCGACCCGATGGCGAAGTCCATCTAGCGTGGGCCGGCGGTGGAAGAAAGGAGGGGCTGCGCCATTGCAGCAGAAGTGAAGTCTCTCAAGCAAAGAAGGCGAAAGGGCAAAGAGCAAAATATGAAGAAAGGTATGGAATCATTGCGTGGGGTGTGCGCATATATAGACCTCCCGCGAAGACGGTTCGCGTCCAGGTGAAAGGCACGACGTTTCAGGCCCTGAGAAAAATCAGCGGTCGTGGGGGAGAACCGAAGCGGTTGCGTGCGCTGAGGTGGTGGGCCCATCCAGGAACGCACTAGCATTTAATAAGGTCTGAAAAGCAGCTGGCGGGCGTTCCAGGACGGCCCCGGGGGCTACTGTCGGTGTACTTTGCACCAGGGTCCCCTCTCCGCCGTAAAAGAGATAGGCCCAGAAAGTGGCTTGGCCCAGTTTAAAGCCCACGTGGCCCCCTAGCGAGCAGTCTGGCGATCTCACTCTGCTCGCCGGGCGAGCGGCCCGCGTGGCGCCCTGGCGGGTAGTCTGGCGAGCACGCCCTACCCGCCAGTGAAAGCCCACGCCCCTCGACGAAAGCGATCTGGCGATCACGCCTTGCTTTCCGGGCGGCGGCTCAGCGTGGCATACTGGCGGGCGATCTGGCGATCACGCCCTACTCGCCGGGCGAGCGGCCAGCGTGGCGCCTGGCGGCGATCTGGTGAGCACGCTCTGCCCACCAAGCGAGAAGCATCTGTTTCTAGCTACACATGTGGAGATTCTTTTTCTTCTGTCTATAGTTTTCTGTTCTGTCCTCTGCTTATATGTCTCGACTCTGATTCCTCACGTGATATGACTAATTTCATGTCGCATATAAAAAGAGCATTTTCCCAAGATCGAATGCCATTCCTGAATGAATTAAGGAGGCGCATGGTTACGAACTGCACAAGTACCAAGAAGGCAAGAATGGTCCTTGAACGCATTGGAGTCGAGGCTATTCCCAATGAATAGTTTCATTTCCTAGTTTTCAAGAGTGTAACACCAGCTTTTATCTAGGTAACCGTGTATCTCATGTTTCATCTAGATGAAACTCTCTTACCTCTCATGATACTCTTTCTATTTCTCTCTTCATAATTATCTTGCCATGTCATCAAACATAATGATGTGTCATATCATTTAATGAGAATGAAATTCAGCTGAAACTCCCACTGGGAATGACCTAAATAGAAAAGGTTTTCAAGCACCCCACTTTTACACTCAGAGCAAAAGCTCCTAAGATGTTCTTAATATCCAGGCATTGCTATTAATCTATTATGGAGCCACCTAACCAGATTGTTAGCAGCGTATTCCCCTTTAGATACAGAGCAAATTACACTCCTAAGATGTTAGAAGCAAAAGCTGGAAATAGGGGAGGATCTAGGTGTCACAGATGACCGGTTTGGGGTAGTTTTTAGCCGACGCAGACACCAGTCCAAGACCATGCCGGATCAGCCTTAAGCATGTTCCGGCATGTCAGGACTCCTAGTCCTAGTCGGATAAGTACTCCTAGTCCTAGTAGGATAAGTAGTCCTTGTATTAGTCTACTACAATACCAAGTATATCTTAGTTTCCTTTAATAAGATTGTGCAGCCTTAGCCCGGCTATAAATAGGCAGGAACTTGATGAAATAAAGCAAGCAATATTAGGGTTTTCCCTTCCTGATCTGCACGGGCGATTGGAGAGCAGCCGCCTCCCTTCATCCGTGCGAGACATCAGTTGTGTTTCCACCAAATTCCCTGGCCGTGACAAATTTGGTATTAGAGCCCTTGATCCCTTCATTGCCATGACTTCCGACGATGAACAACCACTCACAATGACTGCCCTCAAGACGGCGTTGTCTGGATTCTTCGCCGACATCACGCCTAACCTTGACAAGATCTCGTCTCTGGAATCATCCATGCGTGATTTTGCACAACAGCAACAGGCGCATCATCTGGCTATCATGCGTCTCGAGGTGGGACGTGGCAAAGCCCTCCTCTCGGCTTCCCCTACATCGGAAGGCGATCCGGAGATCAATGATGTGCCGGTTACTGCCCAGAACCAGCAAACCGCGCCGCCGCCGACTGCCCTGCGCCATGTTCCGCCGCCGATTCCTCTGACAACAGCACCACAACAAGTGTCCTTCTCCAGCGGCACATCACGACCCTTCAAGGCCCAACGTGTTCAGGCGATTGCGGACAGGGATGACGAGGACCGCACCGATGCCCACTTTCACAAATGGAAGTTTCCCACATATGGTGGAGATGACGATCCTTCCTTGGTCATCGCCAGCGGAGCGTTTCTTTACTGGCGAAGACATCGGAGCGGAACAAGGTGTGGACAGCCTCATACCATCTTACGGGCCGCGCACAAACTTGGTACATTCGTTGGGAACGCCGCTACGGTCGCCCCAATTGGTCCGAGTTTGTTCAGCTAATCACCAGACGCTTTGGCCCAGAACTGAACAGCAATTCGTTGGGGGCTTTGGCAGCATTACGGCGGACGGGTTCTCTCCAAGAATATGAAGACCGGTTTCTTACTCACCTCTGCCACGCCGAGCCTTTATCAGAACAGCAGGAGGTGGACCTTTTTACCTACGGTCTGCAGGAACCACTGCGCTCCGAAGTTGAGCTGAAACACCCAGCGGATCTCGACGAAGCTATGAATGTAGCCCGGGCCATGGATAAACTCCAGAGCGCCCTTATCACTGGAATGTCAGCCGCCAAAGGTACGCGATCCAGCACTTCTCGCCACACCATGCCAGCCGCTCCGCCGATCAGTGCTCCTACCCCTGCTGTTTCTACCTTCAAGAGACTTACTCCCAGTGAGATGGCTGATCGCCGTCGCCAAAAACTCTGTTTCAATTGTGATGAACAATGGTTCAAAGGGCATGACTGCAAAAAATTGTTCGCCATTCTCGCTGTCAACGAGGAGGATAGTGGTGACGAGGACAGTGCGCCAACAGAGGAGGGACAGATTTCCTTGCATGCAATTTTCGGTGTTCGCTCAGGTGATACTATGCAGATTAGTGTATGTCTCGCAAAACTTGAGGTGGCTGCATTGGTGGACTCTGGTTCGACTCACAATTTCATCAGTGAGGATCTAGCTCAACAGCTTCCTCAGAAACCCATGCAACACCACGGTTTGGGTGTTACGGTGGCCAATGGAGATCGAGTTCCTTGCCTAGGCATCTTCAAATCGGTGCCCTTTGTGGTTGGCAATACCATCTTCACCTCAGATTTTTATGTGATCCCTTTGGGCGGCCATGAGATGGTCCTTGGTACTCGCTGGTTAGCAACTCTTGGTCCAATTACTTGGGATTTCCAACAACACACCATGCGGATTCAAATTGCTGATCAGACTATCACACTCAAAGGACTTTCATCGATGGGCAAGCCTACAGCTCAAGCGTTCTCTTGTGACGGCCGTGAGTTCCTTCCACACATTCTCGACGAATTTGAAGACTTGTTTGCCGAGCCATCGGGATTACCACCCCAACGGTCCCAAGATCACTGCATTCACCTCATTCCTGGAGCCCCACCAGTGGTAGTGCGCCCTTATCGCTACCCCGCTACCCAGAAGGATGAGCTGGAACGTCAGTGTGATCTCATGTTGCAACAGGGCATTATTCGCAAGAGCACTTCCGCATTTTCTTCTCCAGTCCTCCTGGTCAAAAAACGAGATGGTTCATGGCGGTTCTGTATTGATTACCGTGCTCTCAATGCTCTTACAATCAAAGATAAATTTCCCATACCAGTGGCTGAAGAGCTTTTTGATGAATTGCGCGGTGCTCGCTTCTTTACTAAACTGGATCTTCGTTCCGGGTACCATCAAGTCCGTATGCATCCCGATGACATCTCCAAGACAGCATTCCGCACGCACCAAGGACTTTTTGAGTTCCTAGTTATGCCTTTTGGATTGTCCAATGCACCGGCAACGTTCCAAGCACTCATGAATGAAGTTCTGGGACCATATCTTCGCCGCTCAAACCGGTTTTTTTCTTCGATGATATTTTACTCTATAGTAATTCTGAAATGAACACCTCCGTCATGTGCGTCTCGTGCTTTCGGTTTACTACTAAAGACCTTTTGTTCCTTAAAAAGCCCAAATGTAGCTTCGGTTCTGAAAGCATCGGCTACCTCGGCCATGTAATCTCTGCAGCCGGAGTTTCTATGGACACCGATAAGGTTCAAGCGATTCTATCATGGCCAGTACCTTCCTCAGTTCGTGGTTTGCGAGGGTTCTTGGGACTTGCTGGCTACTACCGCCGTTTCATCAAGAATTATGGTGCAATAGCGGCTCCACTTACCAAACTACTGAGTAAAGAGGGGTTCAGTTGGTCTAGTGCAGCATCTTCAACCTTTCAATCATTAAAGCGCGCAATCGACATCAGCCCTCGTCCTTCGGATCCTCGACTTTCAAAGAATAATTGTGGTCGAAAAGCGACGCATCTGGGACGGGCTTTGGTACAGTCCTTCACCAAAACAGCGGACCCATCGCTTTCTTTAGCCGTCCAGTGGCTCCTCGGCACCTTGCATTGGCGGCGTATGAACGTGAACTGGTTGGACTAGTCAAGGCTATTAAACATTGGAGGCCGTATTTATGGGGACGATCCTTTGTGGTACGCACTGATCATTACTCTCTCAAATTTCTCTTAGATCAGCGCCTGTCCACAATTTCTCAACATCATTGGGTCAGTAAACTATTGGGCTTTGATTTTACGGTGGAGTTCAAACCGGGCAAGCAGAATTTGGTGGCCGATGCTTTATCCCGCCGCGACGCTGACCAACTAAAGCTTTCAGCCATTTCCAGTCCTCGTTTTGATCTCTTTGACAGTATTCGGTCAGCCAATTCGACAGACCCAGCCATCATTGCTCTCCGAGATCAACTACAGCAGGGTGACCTTCAGGATCCCTGGGCTATCATTGATGGTATTCTCACCTTCCAGCGCAAGGCCTATATTGCTCCTTCTTCTCCACTGGTTCAGGACGCACTTGCAGCAGCACATATGGCGAGCCATGAGGGAATTCAAAAAACTCTCCATCGCCTTCGCCGCGATTTTCACATTCCCCAGGATAAGACGTTGGTACGCGAGTTTGTTCAGACATGCACCACTTGCCAACGCAACAAAACTGAGCAACTACAACCGGCAGGTCTCTTGCAGCCTCTTCCGATTCCTTCTCGTGTTTGGTGACATTTTGATGGACTTCATTGAGGGTTACCGAAAGTTGGAGGCAATCGCTGATTCGACCGTGGTTGACCGTTTGTCCAAATACGCCCACTTTATACCACTTGCTCACCCTTATTCTGCTTCTTCGGTCGCCCGCGTTTTTTTTGATGAAATTGTTCGCCTCCATGGACTTCCGTCCTCCATTGTGTCAGACCGGGATGCAGTTTTCACTTCCTCCTTTTGGAAAGAACTTTTTTGAGCCAGTGGAACAGCTTTAAATATGAGCACGACTTTTCATCCCCAGTCCGATGGTCAGTCTGAATCAGTGAACCGTGTCATCTCCATGTATCTGCGTTGCCTCATGGGAGATCGGCCTCGTCAGTGGCTCCAATGGCTCGCTTGGGCAGAATATTGCTACAACACATCGTATCATAGCTCGCTCCGAGAAACCCCATTTCGAGTGGTCTATGGACGTGTCCCACCTTCCCTCCGCTCTTATGATACTTCAGAGATTCGCAATGCAGCGGTAGCCGACAACATCTCTCAGCGTGATGAGTTCCTCTTGGAGATCAGGGAACGTCTACTGCTTGCTCAACAGTCTGCCAAGTTGTATTATGATGCTAAGCATCGGCCATTGGAATTTCAACCAGGTGATTGGGTCTGGTTGCGTATACACCAGCGGCCTGCTGCCTCCCTGCCTGGTATACTTCGCGGGAAGCTAGCTCCCCGCTTCTATGGCCCATACAAGATTCTGTACAGAGTGGATTCAGTTGCTTATTGCTTGGAATTGCCTCCGCGTACCAAGATATACAACGTTTTCCACGTCAGTCTCCTCAAACCATTCAAAGGAACTCCTCCGGCTACTCCACCAGCGCTCCCTCAGTTGCTGCACGGCCGCGTCCTACCTCAACCAGCCAAGGCTGTTCGTGTCCGTCGTCGCAATGATGGCGTCCATCAGGTGCTGATCCAGTGGGCCGATGCCTCTCCATCGGTTACTTCTTGGGAGGATTTGGCTTCCTTCCGCCGGCGCTACCCGGAATTCCAGCTCGAGGACGATCTATTTCTTGAAGGAGGGGGAGATGTCACAGATGACCGGTTTGGGGTAGTTTTTAGTACGCAGACACGAGTCCAAGACCATGCCTGATCAGCCTTAAGCATGTTCCAAGATGTCAGACTCTAGTCCTAGTCGGATAAGTACTCCTAGTCCTAGTAGGATAAGTAGTCCTTGTATTAGTCTACTACAATACCAAGTATATCTTAGTTTCCTTTAATAAGATTGTGCAGCCTTAGCCCGGCTATAAATAGGCAGGAACTTGATGAAATAAAGCAAGCAATATTAGGGTTTTCCCTTCCTAATCTGCACGGGCGATTGGAGAGCAGCCGCCTCCCTTCATCCGTGCGAGACATCAGCTGTGTTTCCACCAAATTCCCTGGCCGTGACAATCTAGGTGGGTGCCGGGTGTTGGATTATTTGGGCATTTGGGCCAAGCCCACTTAATTGAGACAAATAAATCCTAGAAAATCTCAAAGCCCCACTCATGAGGAGGCATGTGTGCAAACATTAGTCCCATATTGCTTGTGGAGGTGGAGGATGACCAACTTATAAGGGAGAGTTCTCTCCACCTTCCTAGAAGCATGACAAGGGAGAAGAAGAGAAACACTGCAGCAGCGCTCGCCTCACCTCGCCAAAGCCAGGTAGCGCTACAGTCTGTGACATGCGCGTGAATGGTGCAGCGAAATCGAGTCCGATGGCTAGCGGAGGCGCTGTTTCCTTTTGCAGTTTTTCTTTTGCTACTCGGAATCGTGGCAGTTGTAGTATGAGATAAGGATACTGCGAGTCCGTTCGTGGCACGTCTTCGAGTCACGTTTGGTGTAGTAAGATAGAACACATTGAGTTAGGGTTTTGCCACCTCTCGCTGAACACATTGAGTTAGGGTTTTGCCACCTCTCGCTGCTGCGCCGCCATCGTATCCTTCTCCATCCTGAGCGCCGACGTGCATCAGCAATCGAGAGAGCAGTCTCCGGAACCCTTCGTCTTGAGATCCCGCAGGGAGAGGGCGAATAAGGTTTTGGGAAGCGCTTCACGCGATCGCTCAAGATCTTCACCACGGCTCGTCTTCTGTTCTCGCCTTTGGGCGTCGTAGCCCGGCTCTCTGCGACAGCGCCATCACCAACATTGACCACATCAACACCAAGAATCGCACTACGGCTCGTCGTGCGCATCTTCTTCTACTCAAGACGTTCGATCTGTCCTAATCTCGTGGTTAATTATGTTTATCAAGATGATCATGATGTTCGTGTTATCTAGTATGTTAGAGAGATACATGCTAGTTTCTGTGATGCTGTTCATGATTTATATTCGGAATTTAATCTGAAAACTATCTAATTGTTCAACAATCCAAAAACCTTATTGTAGACATTTTTCGGATTAACAATGGTGGCTTTGCCGACGACCGAGGCGAGAGAAATTCTCGGTGTGCACTTTAAGAGGTGGCAAGTCAAGGTCACGCCTCGCTTACGACTATGAATGTATTCGGGTTAGTAAAGGCAAGCTGAAGGTGATCTCTCTGAGAGCGCGAAGAGTTTCACGGATGCCAATACTCTCTTCGTGGGATGCATTCTTAGCGTTCTTGCCGATGTCGTGTGATGTGCACATGCACATAACAGACGCCTTGAAAGGTCTTGTGGGATACACTTGAATGCCAAGTTCGGTGCATCGGATCTGGTAGTGAACTGTATGTCATGGAGAATTTTATGACTATAAGATGGCCGATAATCGCTCTGTTGTAGAGCAAGCCCATGAGATCTGATGCATTGTCAAGGAACTCGAACTCTGGAATGTGTTTTACGATTCTTTTGTGGTCGGTTGCATCATTGCAAAACTCCCTCCTTCGTGGAGGAGTTTGACACTACTCTAAAACATAAGAGGACAAAGATATCGGTCGAAAATCGATGGCGTCCTTGATGTTGAAGAGAAGGCACGGCTAAGGACTTCAATGGTAAAGGAGCGAGGGCCGATCTAGCGCCAACATGGTTCGGAAGAACTACGGCAAGAACAAAGGGAAAAACAAGCCTAACAAGACTACCAACTTCAAGAAGAAGAAGATGAACAAAATTTGCCGCCATGCTTCACATGTGGTGAGGTCGGGCACTTTTCAAGGAATGCCCCGATCGTGCGGACCGTCGAGGAAAAAGGCCAACAATGGACATGCGTCCAAGATCATCAACACGGTGACCGCTAATCTTTGGAGACGCAGGTATGGTAATTTACCTTCAGATTCTCGTATTTCATCTTCTAGTTGGTGGATTGATCTGGTGCTAATATTCATGTGTGTTCGACATTAATATGTTCTCTTCTTATCGTGCCATTAGGGATTCCTCCGTCTCCGATGGGGAATGGGTCACATGCTTCGCTCATGGCAGCGCACAAGGATCTGAAGTTCACTTCGGAAAGATCGTGCGGTGAGGAATGTGCAGCATGTCCCTTCTATCAACAAGAATCTCGTTAGTGGCTCCTTCTATGCAGAGATGGGTTTAAGGTAGTGTTAGAGTCCAATAAAGTAGTTGTGTCAAGCATGGACTATTTATTGGTAAAGGCTATGAGTCACGGAGGCTTGTTCCGCTTTTCCTTTCAGATTTCAATAATAAGTCATGAACCATATCTGTGGTAGTGTTAATGATGATGCGAGTACTTGGCACTCTCGTTTATGCCACATTAATTTTGGTCTTATGAATCGGCTTTCGGCATGAGTTTAATTCGAATTTCACTATTGCCAAAGGTTCTAAGTGCCATAGTTGTGTGCAATCGAACCAACCTCAAAGCCTCACAAGGTGGCCGAGGAGAGGAACTTGGCACCTCTAGAACTCATACATTCGATCGATGCGAGATGAATGGTGTGTTGACAAAGGGTGGAAAGAGATATTTCATGACATTGATTGATGATGCAACTCGATTTTGCTATGTTTACTTGTTGAAAACTAAGGATCCAGACACTAGACTACTTTAAAATCTATAAAGTCAAGTTGAAAATCAACTAGAGAGGCGATCGGTACTATAGTTTTTATTTTTTGGCGATTTTTTGCAAATTGTTTGTACAATAATTGTTACATTGAACCAGGAAAAATTAGGGAAAAAACTTGTTGTCATGTAATGAACCGGAAAAATTATTTTAGTCCGTTAGTGATCGCACTTTGTTTTTGATAGCCTCGTAGGGTCCGTCGAATATGGCCGAAAAAATAGGGAAAAAGCACAGTGCCTCACGCGTGGGATACCACTTTAGTGCAGGCGAGGCGGCGGACGTTCTGAAAATAGGAAAAAACACTCGCGGCACGAAACCATCAAATCGTGGCCACTTAGGGGTTTTCGTAGCCCAGCGGATAGGCCGGACACGGTCCAAAAAGCGGAAAAATCAAGGCGACCCTCACGCAGCGCTGGCTACCACTTACGTCGGGCGAGATGGCGGGCGTTGCCCGGCTTTTGTTGCGAAAATCATAAAGGCCCTCGCGACCACGAAACCACGGAAATCGTGGCCACTTAGCGGTTTTCGTAGCCCTGCAGGACAAGCCGGACATGGTCAAAAAAATACAGGAAAAATCCAGGGCGGCCTACGCAATGTGGGCTACCACTTACGTATGGGCGAGATAGCCAGACGTTGCCTCGGCATTTTGTTGCGAAAATCGGAAAATGCACTCGCGGCCACGAAACCACGGAAATCGTGGCCACTTAGGGTTTTCGTAGCCCCGCGGGACAGGCCGGACATGGTCAAAAAAATACGAAAAAAATCAAGGGCGGCCTACGCAATGCGGGCTACCACTTACGTATGGGCGAGATGGCCGGACGTTGCCCCGGCATTTTGTTGCGAAAATCGGAAAAGGCACTCGCGGCCACGAAACCATGAAAACTTTTACGAGGTCAGAAAATTTTGAAACTTTTTATGGAGGTTCCTGATAAATCAGTGATATTACCATAAAAATTTCAAATGATTTTAATATATGAGGAATTTTTTAAAATTCAAACAATACATATATAAGGGCACATACACCGAAAGTTCAGATGATAAAATAAGCAATGGATTAGATTATATTATATTACATGGCATTACAACAGTGACGAGGTTAATAACGAAAGCACTGTTCGTCATGGTGGAACAAATGATCGTTCCGCCTATCTGGGTACAGCCAGAATGATGTAAGACATTTTCTGCATATTACCTGACCCGTGTAAATATTGCGACCAGTCCTCGGACACCGCTCAATCCCTACTATGAAAGAACTCCATGGGGTTCCGCAGTTCTCCCAGCTGTCGCCCATTGGGTGGCCTATGCCGTCGTCTCGGTGTATAAGACTTAAATTTTGGTTGTTGTTTATGTGGATTTCGCCTCCCATATGGGCATGTCATCCGATTCGGCGTCCCCTATGTTAATACCACCCGGTTCCCGGTGGTCCGCGCAACGCCGAGGATTTGTTGCGTGGTGCGGACCTCGGCATTGCTTCCCTTGTCCCTTCTTCGAGAGGAGGAACCCTCGGGCACCTCTGCTGTGTTGGCCGTTGGCGGAGACATGCGGAGACGCCTGCTCTGTTTCGGGTCGCACTCCACTATATGGTGCAGGAGGTGTGTGTTGGGCTTATGCTTGGACAATCGGCGTGCCCCTGCATCAATGCAATATGCCCTTTGGTGGTTGCATAACACCGTGGGCGTACTCGGGTCCGCTTTTACGGGCGGTAGTGGCACCACGGAGAGGGTTGCTCCCCGGTTATCCCATGCGAGGTTGCTCGAGATGTGGGTGGTGCGTCTCGGGTCCACCAGTTGAAGTACCAAAGACTGTTCATCCTCGGCCAAGGGCACCCAGGTAGAATCTCCGGTCCGCTAGATCACCCCGGCGGTATCAACCATCGCCTCCGTGCCATGTACGTGAGACGTCGGGGCTTTCGGGTGTACCGGAGGAGGTTCCTCCTCGACTTGTTGATGTTCGAAAGTGTCCTCTTGAAGTCCCGTGTGCGATGAACTGATTTAGAACTTCTACTTTGTGAGTTCAACATGAGTATGTCGCATGAAACTCACCGTCGGTTGGCCCTTGCACACCGCCCTAAGCTCTGTCGATCTAGAAAAGGGACATATCTGGCGGCCTCTCCACCGTGAAGTTCTCGGCGACGGGGTAGTTATCGTGGCGATTGTTGAGAAATTAAGTAGTCACGTCGTTTCGCCCATCGATCCATTGGAAGAAGCAACACCGCCCTCGTCTTTGAGAAAAGAAAAAACGATGCATGAGATGGTAGTGTTACCTCAGATTGTGTGGGCCTTGATGGTTTACCTCGTGCGTGGGCACAACAAGATGAGTGGCGGCGGCCGTCTCTCCATGGGTAGATTGCATCATCTTCGCGGTAGAGTTGCAGTCACATTTCGGCCGGGGCAACTCCGCAGAATCGGGCATCGACGCCATCGCATCCGGATATTCGAGGCGGAGGACTTACGCTTCTTTGAAGAGGCGATCAGAGAACGACATTGTTCTCTCTCCTTCCCTTCTCTCTTGTTCTTTCTTGTTCTCTCGCTGCTGGGTATGCGAGGGGGGCGTGCGAGAGCGAAGATTATAAAGGGTAGATATCGCCTGGGTATGGGGCGATCGCCCCATTTCGGGGCGATATTTACCTTCGGGCAGTGTGCCTCCTGACATATCAGGGCTATCGCCCCATTTCAGGGCGAAATTTACCTTGGGGCAGTGTGCTCCCTGACATATCAGGGCTATCGCCCCATTTCAGGGCGAAATTTACCTTGGGGCAGTGTGCCTCCTGACATATCAGGGCTATCGCCCCATTTCAGGGCGAAATTTACCTTCGGGTAGTGTGCCTCCTTACATTTTCACAGCAGGCTATTTGTTCATCGTTTATTAATAGCCAATTATATATTGTCGAGCTATGCGGACGTTGCTCCGGCACGAAGTTGCGAAAATCAGAAAAATAAGCTGAACGACATGGCTAAGAAAACATATCTACTACTCAGATAGTTAGACAACATGGTGCTGAAGATAAATACATTACAAAAGTACAACTGTACAACAACAAGATCCGCGGCGACGCCTCCTGATCTGCTCGGTGGGGTACGTGAGTGGCGACGGCGGACGGACGACCCTCCTAGCCCGGCCCTGCTCCTGAGGGGTAGCGTAGTATGTCGGCGGCTCGGGTGTCTGCTGCGGTGGTGGCCGTGCTCCTCGGTGGACATGAACCGGTCCACGTCGAAACCTCGTGATCCTCGTCAATGTCGCTTACCTCGAGTAGTCGACAAGACTGCGCGGACTGCCGCGTCACCCCACCTCGACACTGCGGTACGTCGAGCGAGAGACGAAGATCGCCCGTCACCCCACCTCGACACCTGCGGCGCGAGAGACGAAGATCGGCGTCACACCCACCGCCGCTGCGTGCTGTGGAGGACACGAGGGCACGTACTGGGTGACGTCGGGCAGTGTGGGCCGACTCGCTGGGCGAGGTGTGGGCACGCCTCCACTAGGCGGGGGAGGTGCTGGCTGGCGGGGCACCACGTCTCCGCCCCCCCGGCAGGTGAGTAGGCCGCACATCCGCCCCATCGTGGCGCGCCACCGACTAATTGTTTCCCGCTGCTGAACGGGGGTGAGCACGACGTCCGCGTCGAGGCCCGCCAACACGGACTCGAACTCCCCGTACATCTGCCCTGCAAGACGTGCCTGCAAGTAATGCCAGCTTGATATAAGTTAATTTACATAAAAAACATACGTGAAGGGTTTTGGGGGTGACCCTTACCGCAACGTTCTCCCTCTGGGACATCTGTGAAGGGTACGTCTCCGACACCGATGCTGGAGCTGGGACATACTCTGCTGGTGTGTACCCAACCCTAAGCCGAGTCAGCGGCGCGAACCAGTCCATGTAATCGGCGTACGTCGCACGGTCGTACGGCCGGGTCTCGTCCACTCCCTCGCCGCTTTGGTCCCATTGCATCGACCCACGGTATCATGCGCCAAGAAGAACGGAGTGCCTAGTGGATGCCCCGACCGGCTCATCCTGCAAAGCAAGAACGGCAATTTACATACAACATTCATTCCGCTGGAATGGTAAGTATTGTGCTCAGGACACTTACTTGTGCGCGGCATGTGAGACAGTGTGAGTAGTCTGCAGGGGGAAAGTCTGGAAGAGGCCGAACTGCCGCAGCACCCGGTGCGGCGAGTACTCCTCGACGCACAGGTCAAAGAGGAGGACCTTACGGGTGAGCCAGAGCTGATGGTCACGCCAGCAATGCTCGGACAGCCCGTGAGGTGCTCGGACTGACGTCACACACACGTCACGGTGTCCACCGCACGTCCTCGGCGTCAGATCTGTCAAACTCCGAGCGAACTCGAGTACGACTTCTTGGTCTGCTGGTGGGCGTACACCCGCTGCGGAACAAAAAGTAGTGCGTCTTATTAAAGTGTCCAAATTAGGGGTTTAGATACAAGGGGGCATACCTGTCGCTGAACCCAGTAGAGGCCCATTGTGGGCCAGTCGATCTGGGGGAGGCCGTGGTAGAGGTCCTGTGAGTACGGCGCCGGGTCAACCTCAGGCCTACCGAAGGAGAAGTGCTCCCAGGACCACAGCTGTAGTAGTAGAACGCAGCCCGTCAACAGCGCCTGTTTGGTTACCTTGGAGACAGCCTCGCACAGACCCCTGTACGTGCCGCGAGCACAGCGAGCCCGACCACTTGCACCATCTGTGTACAACGGCAAAGTTAGACATGTCCTGTCGTAAGAGATTTTAACGAAATATCTTACCTGGTTCGCCGGGGTGTCGGCGATAAACTGGGCGAACTCGATCAGGTGCCGGTCCACCGTGTCCCCGTGCGAGGACGGGAACAGGTACCAACCGAACAGGACTAGCAGGTACGCCTCCAGGTGGCGTGCCAGGTCATCCTCGTCGGCCTCCGGGTGGAGAAACTCACTGCAAAGATTCGATGCAAGATATCGGCAGCTCGGTGCGTGTCCGTTAAGTTGCAATGAATGAGGTACTAGCGTGGAACTGGAGCAACCACGCTATACGGACTCGTGCTTCTCATCTGTCTTGTGGGGACACGTGCGGGCGGCTGCGGGTGTCGGTCCACTGGGCGGCAGCGCCTCCAATCGCCACGCCAATCGAGGGGGCATCGTGCGGCTGCAACCGCACGACCCTGCAGGGAGGCCGAGGAGGTACGACACGTCCTGCATCGTGGGAGCCATCTCTCCGCACGGCAGATGGAACGTGTGTCTCCGGTCTCCACCGGTCCACGAGAGCGGTCGGCGAGGACCGGTCGTCTGAGAACCGTGTGACGTCGCGGGCCCTCCACGATCGTCTGCTCCACCATCCGTGAACGGAAGTAAGCGGCGACTCAGAACTCGCACGTAGTGTGTAGCGTCGTTAAAATTCCATTAGCGGTAAGTAAAGAGTGCGGCTTCGGCTGACTTCTTTCAGGAACCCAGCTGGTCGATCCGAAGAAACTCGTTCGGCACCGAGACCGCATGATGTCCCTGACCGCCGACCCTCAGCTGCGGACAACCTAGACCGGTGGGTCAAGTCCACGTCTTTGGTCTAGCGGCCCGGAGTAAGCGTCGGCAACGCCCAACTCTCGCCATCGTCGCTTTGCACTGCGTGGTTACAAAGCAAATTCATGGTTAGAAAGCAAATTCATGATACACGTTGCAACTACAAAAAGTAAATGAAAAGTAATGCAATGTTCCATATTCAAATATTACATTAACGGGATAACAAATATCTGGTACATACACTCGAAAATACATTGGCGGGACAACAATTAAGCGGTACATAGAATCGAACATACATTGACGGGGACAACAATTAAGCGGTACATGGAATCGAAAGTACATTGACGGGACAACAATTAAGCGGTACATAGAATCGAAAAAAACATTGGCGGAGACAACAATTAAGCGGTACATAGAATCGAAAATACATTGACGGAGACAACAAATAAGCGGTACATAGAATTGCATTATCCACAATTACGACGCGCCTCGGACTTCGTCCATATCGTTCCTATCTACCGTGTCCTTCGACGCCCGACCTTCGCTTCAACATTCGGATGTCGGTACCCATCGATGCCCCGGAGAAATGCCGTGAACGATCCATCGACCCGTGCCGTACACCTCGTTATGCCACGTGTTGAGAACACTCGCTTGTAGTAGTAGTGGGAGATGTACGGACGACATGGTGGTGTGTCTCGCTTTCTGCGGCAATCACGTCGCAGCACGGCAAGTCACGCGTGGCTTCCTGGCAGAGCACTTTCGCGATCGGCGGCTCGAATGCGCACGATGGGAAGTCCTCTGCGGTGGGCACCTCTTGACCCGGTCACCGCGGTGCGTGGTACCTCCGTTCCACGCCACTCTCCGGTGTCAGCGATGTGTCTGTGCCTTCCGTGTCTTGTTTGCCATGTACGTAGAGACAACCGCCGAGTACGACAGCGATTGTCCGACATACATGCCACGAGGCCTTGTACCACTCAACGAAATATCTTTGGGTGCCTAGCAACACACCTCAACAATGCCCACCAGCGGAGGCATCTCGCGCCTTCATTACCCGGTTGTAAATCTCCGCCAAAGTTGGTTGTCATTATTCCATAGCGGAACCGCCCTCGTCATCTTGAGAATGGACCATTTCTCCAATGGCTCGTGTCGTATCCAATCCGTGAAACTCTTTATGCTTGCCCCGCCCTCGCCGGATGTTTGCGCGTCGGTCGGGGCGCACACAAGGCGTGGGATCATCTCCTTGCTCTGGTACACCATAGGGTTCCTTGATTTAACTAGCGCCATCCCTTGGATTCATGATTGCTTCTTGGTTAGTTCATCCAACGTCCTCCACAAATGACTCGAACTTCCTCCGCCGGTTCTGTTTGCCACCCCGCTTGAACATGTTCATAAGTTCCTTGTTCTGGAATCGACGGAAAAATTGGCACCCATGTGCCTCATGCACCACTCTTTGGTCAGCCGCCACTTTGCTGCTCCCACGACGTCGGACCCTTGTTGCATATCCACGATCGCCCTCAGCAACCCTGCATGTCGGTCATGGATGACACATACATCGGGGCGGTCTTGCACAACTGCCATCTTGACTCTTTCAAGAAACCAGTACCAGCTCTCGTGTTTTCCCCCTCCACGAAGGCCAATGCGACCGGTAGAACCTGGTTGTTGGCGTCCACCGCGATTGCAGTTAGAATCTGGCCCTTGTATTTCCCTGTGAGGAATGTGCCGTCCATGCAAATGACCGGCGACAGTGCCGGAAGGCATTAATGCATGCGCCGAGGGCGAAGAAGGCCATTGCAAAGACCCACTTACCAGCGACGCACCATCCGCGGGAAACTCCGCAAGGTCGATGACCGTACCGGGATTCCTACTTGATATTGTCCTGAGCAAGTGTGGAATATTCTCGTAAGAAGCCTCGTATGTCCCGAACCATATTTGCAAAGCTGTTCTTTTTGCTCTCCAAGCCTTTCCGTAGCTAATCTTGTCTTCAAACCTCTCCTCTCGGCTCGATAATGGATCGAGGTCAGCAAAGTGATTGTCGACGATCGACCATAAACACATTTGCCACCCAAGTGGGCTGACAGATTGCAGTGTTCTGCTCCGCTTGCTCCGGTTAGCGCTTATGCTCCGTCACTATGGAACATTTTCATAGTCCCTCCACTTCCCCTTGTATGCATGCACCGCCATGGCACGAATCAACTACGCACTTCACGTCGTAGTCTTTTTTTGGACTTCACTACCTCGAATTGGCGCCAAGAGACATTGACCAAGATTTCACCGCATCCATCACGGCCTCCTTGTCTTTATATATGGCCCCTCGCGACCTCGTTCTCATTATACTCCCATGCATCTCTGTTCCTTCATTCATTGTCGTCTTGAAATTATATTTAGTCCACGCCCGGGACAGCACCTCAGAGTATTGTCCTCCTCGTCCGAGCGTTCGCCATCGTGGACTTCCTCATCCGCACGGTCCTCCTTCTCCATCAACTCAACTATGTGCTCCACCTCCTCCCCTCGTCGGCCACCCCGCGCCTCCACGGTGGCTCCTCGCCCCCTCGATCCGCCGCCACCGCCAACCTCGCCACCACCTTCATCATCGCGTTGTTGCATATCTCTATTCCTCCTCCGTAATATCTACCCGACATCACGCACCTCCGACACCGATGGAGGTACACAGTACCAATCTACCAAAACATGAGCGCCAACCCGCTCTCAACAGACCAATATAGCTCCTCCATGCCGAGGTCGCGTTAATAGGAATCACTCTCCATAAAAAGTCTCACATACGACTTACTATTGCTCTAACCCGCAAATTACACTCTGGGCATCCAAACTGAACATCCGAAATATGAACTCCATCAAACCCCTGTATGTCCTATCTCTCGGCCTAGATATGCCCTGTATGACTGCTGAAAATGCCGACAAATCGACTCCATTCGGCCCCTGTGCTATCTCCCCATCTCCATAGAATATCTGAAAATACAATGTCTCCGACATACTGCCTACAACGTCGAACCGAAAAAATCATCATTTCTCCACCTAACCGCTATATAAATGTCACAATATATTGTCGTCAAATTTTACCCTACTGATTTGTAACGGCGCCTGCCATGTTTTTAAATATACTAATTTTTAACGTAACACGGTCATTGACTATAAATAAGTAATTCGATTACCTATATTACATACCGCAAATACTAAATATTAAATCTCTAAAATATTAAATACCGCAAATACTAAATATTAAATCTCTAAAATATTACATACATAAATACTAAATATTAAATCTCTTAACATTACTTAATATTTCTACTATCCAATCCTAACTAAATTAAATTTCTAAATACTACAATCCTAATAATTCTAAAACTACATTAAATCTCTAAACATTGCCTAATATTTGTACTATTCAATCCTAACTACATTAAATTTCTAAATACTATATTAATTCTCAACATCTCAATCATCATATATCTAAATACTACATTAAATCTTTAAATACTACATTTCTACATTTCAAAAATTATACAAGATTAACATTTCAAAAATATGAGTACAAAATATTGAACTTATCTTCAAAAAACGCAGCGAAGATTTTTTTTTCTCTTTTTCTTCCTCCTTTTTTCCCTCCTCTTTTTCCTCTTCCTTTCCTCTTTCTTTCTTCTTTCTTCTCTCGGCAGAGCTCGTAGGCGCAACTCAAATGAATCTTTGTTTGCTCATGTTGGCCTATTTAAATCACGCTGATCGCCGCTTCGGCGACGATCACCAGACGCCGACAGCAGTGTCCACTCCATGACGCCGAACGACGACTTCGTCACCAAGTAGATTACCGACCGTTAGTGGGACCCACCTTTCGCCCGTCTGATAGGGCGATCGCCGGGGGGCGGAGGAGGGTATTTCGCTATTTTTCAGTCGCGGCGACTAGTTTTGAAAAAACGATTAAAAAAAATATTAAATAAAAAAAAATTCCGTGTTGATGAGTGCGTGGCCCAGAAAGCACCACGGCGACTCGGACGACGGCGGCCCGGTTGTCCCCGGCGAGGAAGAGGGAGAAGTTCCTCCCCCGGCCAAAGCGGAGGGAGCCGCGCATGACTACGTTGGCGAGTGGGCTTCTTTCGAGAACGGTGCATACCATCAATTCTCTCCTAGTTTTGGTATGTTGAGAGTTGCATGTTAGTCAGACAAACGAAACAAATAATCAATTAATCAACTAAAATGAGATAAATGTTCAATTCTCCCCTTGTTTCGGCTTGTCACTGTTCTTTCCTTTTTCATCTTCCGCTACACACGCACTTGCATGATGTAGTAGTGTATCTATATTAATATAAAAAATCCTGTTGAAAATTAAGTTATATATATATATATATGTGTGGGATTTTGTGTGTTAGAGATATACTCACTCTGTTTCCTAATACACGTCATTCTAACTTTTAAATCTTATTTTCGAATACATGTCATTCTATAATTTTGGTATGACTTTTTACTATTTTTTCTCGCTATACTACAACATCCCAAAAATTTAAAATGAGAAAAATAAAAATACAAAAATAATATTGATTAAAATTTTTAATTTCAATGAAGAATTTAATTTAAAATATAATCTTTCTCCTTAATTCTTCAATTTTAAGACCTAAGAAAATAATAAGTTCCAATATTAAAAATTTTCTTTTCGAAATGAACAAACTATGAAAATGAGTTTGAAATATAATCTATTTTAATTTTTATCTTCTAAAAATTTTCTTGAATTTTGGCTTTTAAGAAAATATTTTATATTGATTGTTTTCTTCTCCTCTAAAATATAAAACCCAAAATATATTAAGAAATAAAATCTAAAAATTCATATAAATCGCAAATCATCTCGAGAGCCTTTTAAAAAATTTCAAAGCAATGTGAACTTATTTATTGCTGAAAAGAAATCTGTCGGTGTTTCGAATACCGACGAGTGAATTTTAGTCAAGGGGTCGCGCGTTCTCTCTCCTTGAATGGCCTGACTCAGGGAGCCCAAGAAGTATACTGGTTCGGGCCGAATGTCCCTACTCCAGTTCGTGTGGTGGATCTGTATTGCTTTGGGTGCAGATGACTGCATGGCGTTACAAGCGAGGGCTAAGGACTGGCCTTGAGCGCCTCGTACGAGTGGGAGAGCTCGAAAGCTTGAAGATGCAAAGGGTTCGAAGCTATAGGAGCGTTCGAGCCGGGTGTGTGAGTAAGAACTGCTCGCCCCTAAAGCCGTTCCCCTTCCCTGACGGTCCTGCCTCCCTTTATATAGACGGAGGGAGCAGATTACATGGTAATTTGGAAAAGAAAGGATGGGTGTCCTACGTCTAGGAGTCCCGGTCTTCGGTCTTAGCGACTGACCGGTGTCTGCTCACCCCATGCTGGGTCAGCAGATACATCGAGCGGCATATTCTCTGTTTCACCGGGAAGCGGCGCACCTACCCTCTGCGCGTTTACCAGGTGCTGACGTCGTAGCGCTTGACCGTAGCGTTGCCTCGGGAGGGAGCGCATCCTCCCACTGTGCATGACTGGACGATGAGACTGGTGCTTGACTTCGGCAACCTCCCCGTCGCCTTGGGAAGGAGCCACCTGCCCTTGCACGGTCACTCTGAGCCGTCGTGTCCGTGGGGCAGGAGGCTAACGACTGGTGATGGTCTGGCGCCCGACCCTTGGCGGAGATTGTCTTAGCTTGGTCGGAGCTTGTAGGGCGCTCGACCCATGGCGGGGGTCTGACCGCCCCCTGGTTGGTTTGGTCAAGGACGAGTATCCTTCGTGGCCCGGGGGGCCTTCGCCGAGTGGGCCTAGTCAACCCATTAAATGCGTCTAGGGCATTGGGGATACCCATGGTATGAATACTCGTCAAAATCAAAACTGTATAATATGACTATGAAAAGCAAAATGTTAGAATTGTTGAATTTTTTGAAGACCTTATCACATCCTCGAAACTTTACCTCCTAGTCTAAAGCACTAGATTAACTTGTAGGAAAAGTTTAGAAAATAACAGAGTTGATTTGGCCATTTTAGAAAATCAAAAATAGAAATTGAAGTAAATCAATAATAGCAATATTAGAATTTTAAAAAATAAATATAATTTATAAAAATCTTAAAATTTTATGATAACTTTAAATAATTATTATGATTACAAAAAAGTTTCATATAAAATAAAGCTTATTTGGTATCTAATAAAAATAAAAACTAGCAAACATAATTTTAATGCAGCTATATTTTTAGAATTTTAATAATTTTCACAGAAAATATCTTAAGCTGAAAATTTTATAGTGTGGTGAAAAAATTATCCAAATTACTCAGAAAAATTTAAAGAAATTTTAAGTCACCAAAGACAGCTCATTTATTGCCTTGACCTCATCCTATCCAGTCTGCGAAATTTGGTACAGCAGTCTTGTAGGAATTTAATGAAAATTTTCAAGTAAAGTCTTGTCTTGAAATTTTTACCAGATGATAAGACCTATCTTTTGATCATGCACAAAAATTTTCAAACACTTTAGACAAGGAATGATAGCCCAATTGTATACTTGAACCTGTTCTGTCCAGAAAAAAGTAATCCTGTCCATCCCTATGTCCTTCTCTCATAGCCAGCCCTTCTTCTCACCCCTCATTCTTTCCACCTCCTGCCACCTTCCTTCTTCTCCATGGCAGCAAGAACACAAGCTCTCTCTCTCTCTTTCCCTCCACCTTCTCTCCTCACAATCTTCCCCAATACCAAAGTATTAACCGGTGCATGTTATATCATCATGATTCTCATGATCCATACAATTCATTTTTGCAACCAAACCCAATATGCATAACCATGTGAATTTTTTTTTTGGGGCAGAGTGTAGCAGCTCTATGCTCTAGGCTTTGCTTGTCTTCAGTAAGATGCCACCGCTGCGCCTTTGTCGAGCTTCACCATGAACCGTGACCATTTGATCCGTAGTTAACCACCCAGATCATGCCTCATAGAAGCCCATCTCTATTCACTACGTGTGTGTCGCCGTCACTACCCTTGCCGTAACCATGACTGCCCAATCGGACACGAGCGGTCCAGAACAGGACATGTGTTGACATTGCATCATGGCCACGCGTCGCACCGTCACTGCCTTTGCTGGAGTTCTGACCAACTGATCTAGATAGAGCGGGCAAGATCATGTTGTGTGTCATGAGTTCGAGCTGTCACGTGTCCTTATTGATGTCGGCGACGCAACATTAGCCATGATGTCATGTGCAAGAATCGAGGCTCCATGGACTCCGAGTCTTTAGACCGTAGGCCCACTTGGTAGTTTAATAAGTTTTATTTTAGATTTATTTTAATTCGGTAAATAGTGTCGCTGACGTTAACATGACATCATAATTAGATTTTACTGTAGATAAATAATTTGGCTGAAACCCAAAATTCAATAACGTCAGCATGATGTCATTGACCCTAATTTTTAGTAGAAAAATAATTCGAGTGATTAGATTTTATTCTTTTTCTTTTATTTTAATCTTTCGTGAGTCCGTTCTCCCTCATACGAGCTCTCCCCCCTCAATTTTTACATGTGTGGTTGATGGAGGGCCTTGTATTCGCATATGCATGTCAGTGTGTGGTGTATTGTACATGTCTTTTTGCATGAGTTGCGAACCAGTTGTATCTTAAAAAGTTTGTACCTAAAAAACTGGATTAATTTGATCGATCAACAAGCAAGGGTTGCATGTCAACTGGAAGGTAAGATCCCTGAATGACCCGCATTCCTGGACAGACACGAAATCAGTTCAAGATCGAGGAAATTTTTACTGTTCTAGCCGAAAATGGAGAATTAATTACGGTTTTAGCCGCTGCGTCGATAAAATTTCAATTTTGGCCACTAAACAGTAAAATTCCGCGCATTGAAACCGCAAAATAATTTTTTTAAATTTTTTATTCGGTTTTCCGCAGATCTGAACCGCGGAATTATTTTTTATTATTTTTCCCGCAGATCTGAACCGCGGAATATTTTTTTAATTTTTTTTCCGTTTTCCGCGGATTGGAACCGCGGAAATATTTTTTTATTATTTTTTTAAATTTTTTTATTTTTCCGCGGATTGGAACAGCGGAAATATATTTTTTATTTTTTTTATTACTCCGCGCATTGAAACCGCGGAATACTTTTGGTTTTTTTTTCCGGTTTTTTTTCTTCCCGTTGTAGCGCGGTTTTTTTCGCCCTTTTTTTCGTCGCCCTTTTTTTTCCCCCGGCGGGCCCACTAGCGACCGAACTCCCCGGTTCCAAAGCATGACAGCTAGAGCATGTTATACAATTTCTCCCACGTAACAAAGTAAATAATTATTAATTCAATTAACTAGCACTTGCATTGCGTCACTTAAGTTAAGAAGAAAAATAGTGGCCCTTGATTCGACAATACGCTGCAGCCTGCTTTTCAGACTGAAACGACAACACATACATCAACTTTATCAGTACTATTTACAATAGACTGGCGATCTCAGAGCGAAGTGACGACACCCTGCCACCCACCACTGTGTCAAACTGAAACGATAGCATGCTGCACCCCGTTTTTTCAGACAAACACACGTTACATAATAAATCGATTGTTGGTGGGGGACGGAGGCAGCCCGCCCAATCTTATATAAGGGCGATACCTGCCCTTTATACCAGCAGCCTGCCTTCGTTTTCATTGAATGAGAATAAGAGAAAACGCAGAACCAAGAGAAGGGAGAAAAGAAGAGAGAAGGGAAGGAGAAAAGAAAAAAGAGAGGAAGAACAGAATACAAAGAAGTAGAGGATCAACCTAACATGCCGAGGCGTGCAAGTGCTAAGAGAAAGGGGAAGGCGAAGGAAGAGGTAGGTACTTCAGCCTGGCCGCGCAACATCGCGTACCAGGACCTCTTCGTACCTTTCGGGGTTATCTCATCGATGTGTCTGCGGAGATCCTTGCAGGCTTGTCCACTCTTGAGAAATTCCAACTTGGAAGAGGAGGTTGTGGATGTGCCGCAACTACGCCTTTGACCCACTGGAGAAGAGCCTGAGGACTCGGCAACTGGTAACAATCATACGTGTTTCGTAATATTTGTACATAAAACTATGCTAATTTATGTTTCATGCAGTCGCCTCCGCCACTATGTGAATTTGAGAAGTGGTTCGACATGGAGATCAACCCCGAAGACCAAAGGCTCCTAGATTAAGCTAACCGGGATGAGGAGTTCAGGCGGTAGCTTCAAGAGCAACGTGACGCCGCACGCGACGAGGCACGTAGAAAGGAAGCGGAGGAGAAGGAGGCTGAGAGAGAGAGGAAACGAGAGAGGGCACGTCATGTTAGAGAAGCCCCACCGGAGGCATGGGCAAAAGGGAAGTGGCCTCGATTCACTCAGTAGACGTCAAGTTATGCTTCTCCCAATTTTAATTCGTAATAAAAAATATAGCCTACCTTATTTTCCGCAGTAACTTCTGAGTTGAGCATCACCCTATCTCTATCTCCCTCTACGTAATTATATGAATTTCTTCTATATCTTCTTGTTGTATCCCAACTATATTATTCTCGCAATTATTAAAAATCTACATTACTTACAAAAAAATTGCCTCAAACACTTAAAAAAAACACATTGTGTCGCGATACGCAGAACAAACAATTCTCATTCAACTAGTCGCAAAATTTTCTTATTCAGCCAGTCAGAAATGTCTCATTTAATCAGTCACAACAATTTCTTATTCGACCAGTCACTGTTTTACTACGATTTGCCATTAAATTTGTCGCACACTAAAATAAAATGCGGAAAAAATGAATTATGAATTTCTCAAACAAAAAAATTACTGATAAAAAAATTTCTATATCACTGAAAAATTATATTTCTTTCGAATTTATTCAACCCTAGTTTTACATGCAAAATTCTAATATGCCGACTTCTATTCCAACCGGAAAAAGAAGAAAAAAACTGCGCTGAAAAAAACCGCGAAAAAAATTATTCCGCTAACCCAAACCACGGAATATTAAAAAAATAAAAAAATAAAAATTCCGCTAACCCAAACCGCGGAATATTAACAAAAAAATTTAAAAAAAAATATTCCGCTGATCCAGTCTGCGGAGATTGGGAAAAAATTTTAAAAAAATTCCGATGATCCAGTCCGCGGAAATCGGTGAGAAAAAATAATAAAAAATAATTCCGCTAATCCAATCCATGGAAAATCATTTGAAAATTTTTTAAAAATAATTCCGCAGATCCAATCCGCGGAATTTCACTGTTCAGAGGCTATTTTTGCAATTATATCGAAGTAGCGGCTAAAAACGTAATTATTTTTTAACTCCGGCTAGAACAGTAAAAAATTCAAGATCGAGTCTCCATCAAGGAAGCATGTTCTTACGTTGGGAGAAATTAAGAGTTCAGAACTTCAGATTCTCCACGATTTGTCAACATGGAGCTTCTTCTCAGGATCTGCCATTGTTGGCTCGTTCATCGCTACGCCGCGCCGCGCAAATTTTAGTCCGGTTTTTTTTGGAAAAAAATTGATAAATTTTGTCGAATTTTCGATTTCCGTAATTTTTAAATGAAATGGGTCGGTAGGACCCGCTGGCGAATCCATGGGCTACTACAAATCTTCGACGAATCCGCGTTTAATCTACGGGTTACTATAAACCTTCGACGAATCTGTGTTTTTTTAGAAAACCGTAGTTATTTTTTTACGCATTTCGGGATATTTAATTGTTTTTTTGTTTTTTGTGTTTGTTGAAAAAAATGGGTCATCAGGACCCGCCGGCGAATCTATGGTTTGCTATAAATCTTTCGACGAATCTACGTTTTTTTAAAAAAAGCCGGTTATGACCCGTTGGCAAATCCATAAGCTATTATAAACTTTCGACGAATCTGTGTGTTTTTTTATCGATGTGCGTTTCTTTTAGAAAATTGCGGTTGAATCTGTGCTTTTTTGTTTTTTTAAAAAGAAAAGTGCGGCCCTTTTTTTTTATTTATTTCCTTTTTAAAAGATCGCTTTCGACTGTGGGCTAATCCATGAATCGCTATAAACCTTCGACGAATCTGGTTTTTTGGTCGGCACAATTTTTTTATTCCATTTCTTAAAAATCCGTTGAGAGAAGCAAAACGTATTTTTTTTCGAAGAAAACAAAGAAAGGACCTGGACGTAAGGAGCAAGGGCCTGTTTGTTATTTTTTTGGACCTGTTCGCTATCCTGAAAAAATAGAAAAGGGCTTATTCACGATTTGAATTTAACGGGAGGTTTTTTTTGTAAAACAGTGTACGAGGGACCTAAACACGATTAAGGAAAAAAAATCTTCCCCTCACAAAAAATCGCGGAGGACCTATTTGTAATCCGTAAGGACCTATCCGTAATTCAAAGAAATAGAGGGGTTTTTTTTGCAAAATCAGCTTGAAGGACACGTGGATCACTTGGTCTCTCGGCAATCCTTTGCGCTATAGAGGATGGAATCATTACGTACAGTCTCTGTTGTGCACAGGTACCTACTTGATTTTTCGCGTCAGCTGTGCATGGTCTCTTTGGCTCTACGTAGGATACGGATTTCTCGTGCGTCCATGTGAAGACTGAAGAGGAAACCTCCCGGGGTCAAACTGCTACCATGGTTGGTGTGCTAGTCTGCCTGCTTGGGTTTGAATACTATGTTCCTATAAACGTTGTGAAGAATGCATACAAGCATCTCTCTAAGTTAATTTTACCGTCCCACACAAGCTTATTATTTAAAGCATGTTAGAACACGGTGAAAAGAGGGGTTTTTTTAACATTGCTATTCTGTTATAGTGGACGCATGACTAAAAATGATCCGTCCACAATGCATGAACGTTCAGATCCCTGTGACACCCTCTGCGGCAAGAACATGAGCTGCATTGTTACATGCCCCGGAGCAGACTCCATCCACTCTACACTCAATAGAGTATAACAAGAGAGAACTCCCAAGGTCACGAAATAAAACTCCATTAGGCGCCGGATCAAAGGCTGTGCAAGACACAACGCTTGTTTCTGCACCAAGCAGTCAGTCTCAGATATGAGTTGACCCCTTCCCGGCGTGGATGCCACCTGGAACGCATTCTGCATGCCTTTGCATCAGCCTGGAGCAGGGTTTATAAAATCGACGAAAACTGCTCGTAAATCATGAAAATTGAGTGTGTCGAGCCGGTTTGGCTCTTGAAATCGCTCGGTAAACCGGTCAAATTCAAATTCAAAAATTCATAAAAATAAGAAAAAATTACAAAAATATGTTAAAACTTTTTAAAATTTTCAAATGATGTTCAAACTTGTGTATTTTTAACAATTCTGACAGCGCTATTGTCTTTGTATATGCTCTTCTATTTTTTATTTTCTAGAGGTCAAGGGCGGATCTACAGGGTATGCCGAGTGGGCCACGGCATACCCTGTAGATTCGGCCCAATACAGTGTATAATGTTGTCATTGTCTTATACAGTCAGTTTGTGAAAGTCATAACTTTAGATCCGTAGATCCGATTGAGCTGATTCTTATTGGGTTAGTTTCAAAATTGAATCTATTTTCTACATTTAAAATTTCACACCAATCCAACGGTTGAATCTTCAGAAATTACTGTTTTAAGTAACATGTATCAGTCTGTCTTTACTGAAACCGAAGCAGTTTTTTATAATTTGTTTAGGGGTGATTTGAGAATCAATAAAAATTTGTTTTAGCTTCTGTGCAATCATTCATCCTCCCTCTGATTGCTATATTAGTGTATATCGATTCTAGATGTGATTTGAGTATAAGACTATTAGTTGATTTATAGAGTAGAAACAAATATAATTTCTACTTTGATAGAGACTAGAGAGTTACTTGTTGATGCATTGCTTTTTTTGTTTGTAGAGTTGTTGAATTATGAAGAGGAACGGAGACATTGCATCTCTTTTCCGGAAACATGCAGCAAAGAAGGCTGCTGCTGCTTCATCTCTCTTCTGGAAAACATTGCAAAACGAGAAGCAAAGAAGGTTGCTGCTGCTTCATCTCTTTTCCGGAAACATTGCATCTCTTTTCCGGAAACGTTTATTGAGCGAGATATTTTCTTTCAAGTTAATAAAAATGATATAATCAAGAGTTTCATGGCTATTAGAAGGCGGAGGCTAGACAAGAAGGACAAGAAGTAATATTGTATTCTTTGAACTATTGTAGGTGCATAAGCTTCTTTTATGTATATTTCATACTTAAAATGTTTGAACTATTTATATTGTAATTTATACTTGTATTATCATGTTTCTAGTTATTTTATACTCGTATACCGAATTTCTCGACAACATTTGTATTTGTTTACCGAATTGTTCATTGGATCTTACCGAATTGTATATTATAGTATTAGCTCGGCATACCTTAACTTAAAATTCTAGATACGCCACTACTAGAGGTAATAAATGAAGTAAAATATTTCTAAAAATTTTACTACATGATCTTTGGGCACTATTTATGATTCAATTAAAATTTTAGAGTATGATCAAGTTTGTAAATTTTTATAAAAATTTGACAATATCTATGTTCCTTTTCATTAATTGCAGTTTTTATTTTTAAAAAGAAATAAATGAATTAAAAAAATGTTGAAATTTCTCTTATGTGTTTTGTAGATTAATTAGGATTTATTCATATTTTATGAAATGTTTTCTAATTTTTCTTAAGTGTACCAAAAATTGAATAAAATTGTTTGAAAATCGAAAAAAATCGGTGAAAATCGAGAAAATCGGTCTGTTTTTGATTTTTTTTATGCTGTGTGACCGCTGAGTTTAAAATTTTTAACTTTGATCTTTTTTATTTTTACAGAATTTTAACTGGTTTTTAACCGATTTTACCATGATTGAAAATAAAAAATCTCTCAAAATCAAAAATTTATTGTGAGCCCTGGCCTGGTGTCCATTACGCATACTAATATTTATTTATAAGAGAGTGAGGAAGAGATAGGAGAAAACGACAAAAAAGAAGGCCCATTTAGTCTAATGCCCTATTAACCCTAGTCATAAATTCTACCTATAAAGCGGCCTAGTTTGAATTTTTAACCTGAGCCCAGGAAATAACGAAAAAGGAAAGCCCACTTACTTGGGCCCCACGATACCTCATCGCCGATATATACCCACAAGATGTACGCCAAGCACATAATACGATTCGCACCCCTAACCATCGCCTCCAGATCTCGTTTACGAAGAGCTGTGGTACGTTCTTGAACCGCTCTCGCGCTTTAAACTTCGTGTGACTACTGTCCATTTTAGGGTTTCGTTAAGCGTCTTTCGATCGCCGCCGCTTCGCTCGCGCTATGGTACGTTTCTTGAACCGCTCTCGCTTTCGCTTTCGTGTGAGTACTGTCCGCTTTAGGGTTTCGTTAGCGTCTTTAGATCGCCGCCGCTTCGTTCAGCGAGGCTTGGCAATCATGGTCGGCACGGCCGCCATGACTCTTCCGCCATTGCTTGCAACCCCGCCAAGGACCCGTCTGGGGCCTCTTCGTTAGTCGGGACCAACCCCTAACGAAGATTGAAGTGACCATTTAGTTAGTGAAAGTACAAGTAGCACCATCAATCATTTTATTGTTTCATTCTTTTACTCGATTCAATGTACTTGTGAAGGCAAATTGTCGCCCATTTCATTTGTTCTCTCCTTATGCAAGGCTATTGTAACTGAGATCTTCAAATGGATAATAATATAAACTACTTTTATTATGAGCAAATCTGTATCATGCTCCCGAGTGGCTCTATCCAGGCTTCTGTAACAATGTATGTGACCACAGAGAGTAGGCATGAACCCCGAGAGACCTCCGCCTCTCCGCATTTCCTCAAACATTTCGTGGGCATAGCCACGCCGGCGCAGACGACCCTCCCCTCGCGCTCCACTAACTCCGATCTCCTCTGCACCGAAATGGACGTGCCCGCCGCCATCAAGCAGTACACGGAGCTCACTCCGGGACAACCCCTACACTGTGGTTCTTCCCAAGATCAAGCTTTTGTGCGACCATCCTCGTCAAGTTGATCGCCACGCACCCCAGGGTGCTCATGCACGAGGCCTTCCGCTTCGACGACAGCTTGGCCGCCATGGCGGAGCTCGCGGTCAGACCATTTCCATCCTCTGGTATCTTCCTCTACGCCTTCCAGGTGTTTGCCAAACTGCATCAGCGCGAATGGAAGCGCTCGATGAAGCATGTGTCACCGTGCTCCACAATTCTTGCCGAGGTGCACGGGTGCTGGACACATTGATGTTTGTGGAGAATAAGTTCATGGAGAAGCATGTCACCAGTTAGGCAGATACGAGGTACTGGAGGCTTGTAGAGGCTAGGAAAGCCAAGTGCTGATCAAACAGGGCATGCAGATGAACTATGTGATCTGGTGCCTGTTGGAGAAGAAATTCAAGGAGAAGCATGTCACCAAGATCGAGCCTTATAGAGGCTAGGATAGCTAGTAGCTCTCGAGTACCGTGAAGCAATTCCTACGTCTCGGAGGCTACCCTAGTCGATCTTTGCAACTGCAGAGTAACTGGAGGAGTTTACCACGCTTTACCTTATAACACAGGCACTGTCTTCTCCTTGGCTTGAATTGTTTAATGTCCTTTGCTGCTTTCGTTTCTTTCTGAAATCAAGACATGCGTTGCACCTGAAGTCAAAGAATACTGAGTCAGCTCCTGTTTGTTATGCTTTGCTCCGAGCTTTATGAATAACTAGAAATGGTTGCAGATAGGGGTAAGGAAATAATGATGGAAGAACCAAACATTGGCTCTAGAAAATTACAAGATAGGTTGGAAAAGAAGTACAATGTGAAATTGGCATATGGGAGAGTGTGGCATGGGAGGCAAAAGGCTCTAGACAAGATACATGGATCATGGAATGATAGTTTTCAAGGGCTTTGGAGATTCAAGGCAGCTATTGAGAGAGCTAATCCAGAAGCATTGTTGACATTGATGTCAACACTCGCAATGGGAAGCTGGTCTTCAAAAGGATATTTGTCGCTCTCAAGCGTGCATTGATGGATTCCTGAAAGGTTGTAGGCCGTACCTAGATGTGACTCAACTTTTTGATCGGGAGGTACAGTGCCACCTTGCTTCACCATCGCAATTGAGCCTGGCTCGGTTGTTCCTATCGCTATTATGTGTTTGACAAGGAGACCATTGATAATCGGGAGTGATTTATGCAAAGATTACAGCATGCCATTGGTACACCTCCGGTTTGGTGATACATATTGATGCCGAAAGGGACTTGAGTCTGCTGTTAGCAAGGTATTCAATGTTGGTATTGAGCATAGAGAATGCTTTAAGCATCTCATTGGTAATTTCAAGAAGAGGCACAGGGTGACATAATTGACAAGAATATGTGGCCGGTTGCATGGACATATGTACCGAAAAGCACCAAAATTAATGGCTGAAATTGAAGCAAAGATGCCTGCTTTGCTATTGCCTACCTAAATACAAATCACAAACATTTGTGGACTAGGAGCAAATTTTCAGAGCTGTCCAAGGTTGAGTATGTGTGCAACAACATTGCTGAATCTTTCAATAATTGGATCAAGGATAAAAAAGGCTTGCAACTTGATGATCTAGTTGACAAGATAAGGCAGATGATAATGGTTTGAATGTCTAGTAGAAAGATAATAGCTGACAGGTTGCAAGGTAACATTTTGCCTAGCATGGTGAAGGCTCTCCATGCCAAGAGTAGGGGGCTGAGGTATGAAATTTTTAGGAGTTGAGACAATGCAGAGGTATCGGGGATTGATCATAGAACCAACAAACCATGGAGATATTCTGTGTTGCTTAAAGAACGCCTTGCTTTTATGCAATTGCTTTCATATCCTCCATCTGGCGATTGAAAATAGAAGACCATGTACATGAGTACTTCTCAATTGCTAGGTTCAAGATGGCCTATGAGAGTTCTATCATGCTTTTAGGAGACAAGGACCAATGGCCTCAAGTTGACAAGCCCTACCAAGTGCTCCCTCCCAAGCTTGGAAGATCAGCAGGAAGGCCTAGAGTTACTAGAATTAAGCCGTCCAATGATACTGGCACAAAATCAAAGCAATGTGGTAGATGCAAGAGGTTTGGTCACTTCTAGAAGAATTGCAAAGAAGCTGAGTGGCAAGAAGGAGATACCCTTCCACCTGCAACACAATCAATCAAGAAAAGGAAAAGAAAGCAAGCTCCTGTTATTGTTTCTTCATCCCAGCCTACTGCTACAACAAGTTCATCACAGCCTGCTGCTGCAACAAGTTCGTCCTAGCTGGATGTTGCAACTTCTATCATGTAGTTTGCAAACTATATTTTTGGGGCAAAATGTAGTATTGTGTTGCATTGAATATTTTTTTAAACGCTGAATTGAACATTAGCTTCCTGTTGCATTGAACATTTTTTATTTCCGTATGGATGATTGCTTCATCAGTTAAGTGCAATATATGTTCAGCTGCACAGATACAAGCCCACCGAAATCAAATTGGAAAATTTGTGAGTTCGCTTGCCTCCAGGCCTCCAAGTAGTATTGGAAAATTCGTGAGTTCACTTGCCTCCAGGCCTCCAGAATATATGTTCAGCTGCACAGACAGATGGCTGTTGTCATCCAGTCCTCCAAGTAGTATTGGTTGCCGATTCAGTTTTGGTGCCGGATTTCAAATAGTATTTGATCTCAAATTAAGTCCTAAAGTTTGAATTAGAGTCCAATTAGCTTGTGCAATCCGGTTTGTGTCTTCTAAACATATTCAAAACAAGGTCTTGTAACCCCGCTTATATAAGCAATAGAAGAGAAAAGTCATGGAAGTTATTTGTAGCACCAAAATACTCAACATTGGTTTTATTGCCTTATTGCCGTGTGCTAGTTTCTTCCTGCTTTATAGAGAGCGACCACAAGACAATACGGTAGCAGATACTTCGGACAATGCAAAGCAGGATTGCTTGGGATGGTAGCTAGCAGCAGCAGCAGCAGCAGCAGCACTTGTAAACTTGGACGGAGGAAGTGTTGTGCTCATTATATTATCGCACGACGAGCTTCAAGACTTAATCAGGAGGAAGAGCTTTCATCTTCTGGCAATTCAAGTTAGCATTTGCTATCAAATTTAGCTAAAACTTTCATGGAGAATTTCGTCGTTGGAATTCATTCTGTGGCGCATAGGAAAAATAATAGAAGTCAGTATATTCTATTTTGCTTTAATCGTGCGGCATTATCTAGCAATTCAAGTGTGCATTTACTATCGAATTACTATCGAAATAAACTAAAAATTTCACAGAGAACTCCCAGTTACACTGTTAACATGCCACATAAATTCGCCGCCGGAATTCCGTCTATGGCACATAGGAAAAATAATGGAAGTCAGCATATACTATTTTGTTTTCATCGTGCGGCACCATCTGGCAATTCAAGCTAGCATTTGCTATCAAATTTAGCTAAAAATTTTATGGAGAACTCTTATTTGCACCGCTAACATGCCACAAAATTTCGCCGCTGGAATTCATTCTGTAGCGCATAGGAAAAATAATAGAAGTCAGTATATTCTATTTTGCTTTAATCGTGCGGCACTATCTGGCAATTCAAGTGTGCATTTACTATCGAAATATGCTCAAAATTTCACGGAGAACTCCCAGTTACACTGTTAACATGCCACATAAATTTGCGTCGAATTCGTCTCAGGGCACATAGGAAAAATAATAGAAGTCAACATATACTGTTTTGTTTTCATCGTGCGGATCTATTTGGCAATTCAAGCTAGCATTTGCTATCGAATTTAGCTAAAAATTTCACGGAGAACTCTCATTTGCACTGCTAACATGCCACAGAATTTTGCCGCTGGAATTCATTCTGTGACGCATAGGAAAAATAATGCAAGTCAGCATATTCTATTTCGCTTTAATCGTGCGGCACTATCTAGCAATTCAAGTGTGCATTTACTATCGAAGTAAGCTAAAAATTTCACGGAAAACTCCTAGTTACACTGTTAACATGCCACATAAATTTGCCGTCGGAATTCCGTCTGTGGCACATAGGAAAAATAATAGAAGTCAACATATACTGTTTTGTTTTCATCGTGCGGCACTATTTGGCAATTCAAGCTAGCATTTGCTATCGAATTTAGCTAAAAATTTCACGGAGAACTCTCATTTGCACTGCTAACATGCCACAGAATTTCGCACCGAATTCATTCTATGACGATAAGAAAAATAATGGAAGTCAAGATATTCTATTTAAGCTTTAATCGTGCGGCACTATCTAGCAATTCAAGTGTGCATTTACTATCAAGTAAGCTAAAATTTTCACGGAGAACTCCTAGTTACCTTTGTTAACATGCCACATAAATTTGCTGCCGAATTCGCCTCATGGCACATAGGAAAAATAATAGAAGTCAACATATACTGTTTTGTTTTCATCGTGCGGCACTATCTGGCAATTTAAGCTAGCATTTGCTATCGAATTTAGCTGAAAATTTCACGGAGAACTCTCATTTGCACTGCTAACATGCCACAGAATTTTGCCGCTGGAATTCATTCTGTAGCGCATAGGAAAAATAATGGAAGTCAGCATATTCTATTTCGCTTTCATCGTGTGGCACTATCTTGCAATTCAAGTGTGCATTTACTATCGAAATAAACTAAAAATTTCATGGAGAACTCCGGTTACTATCATTAACATGCCACATAAATTCGCCGTCGGAATTCCGTCTGTGGCACATATGAAAAATAATGGAAGTCAGTATATATTGTTTTGTTTTCATCGTGCGGCACTATCTGGCAATTCAAGCTAGCATTTGCTATCGAATTTAGCTACAAATTTCACGGAGAACTCTCATTTGCATTGCTAACATGCCACCGAATTTCGCCGCTTGAATTCATTCTGTGGCGCATAGGAAAAATAATGGAAGTAAGCATATTTTATTTCGCTTTCATCGTGCGGCACTATCTGGCAATTCTAGCTTGTATTTGCCATTGAATTAAGCTAACAATTCCACAAAGAACTCTCATCTGCATTGGTAACATGCCACAGAATTTCGCCGCAGGAATTCAGTCCGTGGCGTATTGGAAAAATAATTCTCAAGAGTACAATTTGTTTCTCACCAATCCTGCACCACCATATAGATGTTCTGAGACTGAAAAAGAGGCAATGATCAACAGTGACTGAAACATCAAAAACATTCCATCGATGCCACCTAATTTTGATCTTTACATATAAAAGTTCATTGTGCAAAATATCACATAGTTTACTGGCCGCACGGAGACGGAGCGTCGCGGGACGGCGCCGTCCAACGATGCATGAACGGCGTTGTTCTCCTGTCAACTGGTGTTTGGTTTGGTGGTATAGATGAAAGGATCGTTTAAGGAGTGATGGTATAGTTGAAAGGGGAGGATTCGATGGTATTAATAGGTACCATCTCTGGTTTGGTTGTTCTCCTGTCAACTGGTGTTTGGTTTGGTGGTATAGATGAAAGGATCGTTTAAGGAGTGATGGTATAGTTGAAAGGGGAGGATTCGATGGTATTAATAGGTACTATCTCTGGTTTGGTGGTATGAATGAAATTTTTTGACATAAAAAAACACACGAGGCCGTGCTTGCGTTGGTATTTCCTCCTCAGGTCAGAAGGTCTGCGGTTGTTTCTCTTCCTTTCTCGTAATATGGTTATTATTTCCTTAGCAGTACCACATTCCTCCGTTTCAATATGCACATCTTTCATTTGCACTATTGTATTTTTAACAATTCAGGGGTGGATCTACAGGATGCCAGGTGGGCCACGGCATACCCTATAGATTCGGCCCAATATAGTCTATAATGCTGTCATTATCTTATATAATCAGTTTGGGAAGGTCATAACTTTAGATCCGTAGATCCGATTGAGCTGATTCTTATTGGGTTAGTTTCAAAATTGAATCTAGTTTCTACATTTAAAATTTCAGATCAATCCAACGGTTGGATCTTCAGAAATTACTATTTTAATTAACATGTATCAGTCTGTTTTTACTGAAACCGAAGCAGTTTTTTATAATTTGTTTAGGGGTGATTTGAGAATCAATAAAAAAAATTTTAGTTTCCGTGCAATCATTCACCCTCCCTCTGATTGCTATATTAGTGTATATCGATCCTACATGTGATTTGAGTGCAAGACTATTAGTTGATTTATAGAGTAGAAACAAATATAATTTCTACTTTGATAGAGACTAGAGAGTTGCTTGTTGATGCATTGCTTTTTTGTTTGTAGAGTTGTTGAATTATGAAGAGGAACGGAGACATTACATCTCTTTTCCGGAAACATGCAGCAAAGAAGGCTGCTGCTACTTCATCTTTTTTCAGAAACATTGCAAAACGAGAAGCAAAAAAGGTTGCTGTTGCTTCATCTCTTTTCCGGAAACATTGCATCTCTTTTCCGGAAACGTTTATTGAGCGAGATATTTTCTTCCAAGTTAATGAAAATGATATAATCAAGAGTTTCATGGCTATTAGAAGGCGGAGGCTAGACAAGAAGGACAAGAAGTAATATTGTATTCTTTGAACTATTGTAGGTGCATAAGGTTCTTTTATGCATATTTCGTATTTAAAATGTTTGAACTATTTATATTGTAATTTATACTTGTATTATCGTGTTTCTAGTTATTTTATACTCGTATACCGAATTTCTCGACAACATTTGTAGTTGTTTACCAAATTGTTTATTGGATCTTACCGAATTGTATATTATAGTATTAGCTCGGCATACCTTAACTTAAAATTCTAGATACGCTACTGCTAGAGGTAATAAATGACGTAAAATATTTCTAAAATTTTAACTACATGATTTTGGGCACTATTTATGATTCAATTAAAATTTTAGGGTATGATCAAGCTTGTAAATTTTATAAAAATTTGATAATATCTCTGCTCCTTTTCATTAATTGCGCTTTTTATTTTTAAAAAGAACTAAATGAATTAAAAAATGTTGAAATTTCTCTTATGTGTTTTATAGATTACTTAGGATTTATTCATATTTTATGAATTTTTTTCTAATTTTTCTTGAGTGTACCAAAATTGAATAAAATTGTTTGAAATCGAATAAAATCGGTGAAAATTGAGAAAATCGGTCTGCTTTCGATTTTTTTTTATGTTTGTGACCGCTGAGTTTAAAAATTTTAACTTTGATCTTCTTTTATTTTTACCGAATTTTAACGGTTTTTAACCGATTTTTACCATGATTGAAAATAAAAAATCTCTTAAAATCAAAAATTATTGTGAGCCTGGCTGGTGTGCATTACGCATACTAGTATTTATTTATAAGAGAGTGAGGAAGAGATAGAAGAAAACGACAAAAAAGAAGGCCCATTTAGTCTAATGCCCTATTAACAGTAGTCATAAATTCGCCTATAAAGCGCCTAGTTTGAATTTTTAACATGAGCCCAGGAAATAACGAAAAGGAAAGCCCACTTACTTGGGCCCCACGATACCTACTGCCGATATATACCCACAAGATGTACGCGTAAGCACATAATACGATTCGCACCTAACGATCGCCTCCAGATCTCGTTTACGAAGAGTCGTGGTGCGCTTCTTGAACCGCTCGCGCTTTACGCTTCGGCGACAACCTCGTCCGCTTTAGGGTTTCGTTAGCGTCTTCCGATCGCCGCCTGCTTCGTTCGCTGTGGTACGTTTTTGAACCGCTCTCGCTTTTGCTTTGTGTGATCGTCATTCGCTTTAGGGTTTCGTTAGCGTCTTTCGATCGCCGCCGCTTCCGTTCGCGCGAGGCTTGGCGATCATATGGCACGCCGCCGCTTCTTCCGCCGCGATTTGTAACCCCGCCGAAGGACCCGTGGTTGGGCCTCTTCCAACGCCACCGAAGAGCTGCTGGTACTTCGCCGCTTTCTCTGCGCCATCCGCGAGTGAGCGGCAGGACAAGGGCGCAAGAAGCCCGGCCGCGCGTCTTCAAATGAGAGCTGGATCAAGGACAAGACCGTCGACAGAGCTTCGTCGGACAAGAGCTGGAATAGAGGAAAGGTCCTCGGCGCGCATCTTTGAGTGAGAGCTGGGTGAGGACAAGGTGCTCACCCGCCCGGCGTTGGACGAGAGCAATGAAGCGTGGCGGTCGTGTCTTTGTCGAGGCGAGCTTGAACGGCGGCAAGAGAACCGCAAGCCGCGCACCGTCGGGCGACCGGTCGAAAAGAAAACGAGGCACGAGACGGAGGCGGACTCGCCGCGCGACTGCTTGCCGCCCAACCTTCATCGTGTCCCCGACCCACGCGAGCTTCCCATTCCGTGCTTCGTGAAGGCACACTAGCCTCCTTCCGTCTTCTGCACAGAGCTTGATCGATCGATCGGGACCAACCCCTAACGAAGATTGAAGTGACCATTTTGCCGATTAGTGTCGCCGCCCACCGTTCCCCAGTTTCGATTGTTCCTCATGCTTAAAGTTGTTTGGATTGTATCGCTTTCCGTTCGCTTTTGATTCGTGTTTTCTTCGGCCGATTTATTATGGTTTTTTCAGTTCATTTCGATTATTCCCGATGCTCGTTATTGTTTGGATTGTTTCGCTTTACGTCGACTCTTGATTGGCATTTTTCCCTCGCTCGTGTCGGCATCCTACCATTCCCTGGTTGATTCTACGGTTTTTCTGTTCATCTTGATTGTTCGTGTGTTGCGGTTGTTCAATGCCGCCTTGGTTGGTTGTTGATTCCCTTTCTTCTCCGCCTTCGCTTGCTCCTCCCTTCGCTCCCTCCGCCGCCGCCGACGCTCATCGCCTCGGTCATTGGCTCCTTCGCCGTCTCGGCACCGCCGATGGTAGCAGCCAAGAGCTAATCGACTCAATCGATGGTAATAATCAAGAGTTTGCTTCTGCAGATTACAAGATCACTTAGCTTCTTATAGTTTTTTTTTCTTTTGTTAGGCAGATCTGTGGAAGATGATATGGTACGAGAAGCTTTACAGCTGAAATTTAGCACTGTACTAATTGATTAGCGAGGTATGCTATATTCGATTTCTTTTTGCAAGATCGAGCCTAATGAAGGCGCTCGATATAGTTATCAACAGGTGGCACAGACTAAAAGATGCAAGGTTCTATTCATGTTATTCCCGTAAATTTTCAACTTAGGTAGAGATGTCCTTTAGAAAAATTTAGATTGCTAGCGCTGTATGTTATATTATTGGCTAGATTTTGGATTTAACCTATTTTTACGGGCATCAGCTGTTAGTAGTTTAAGCATTTATTGGTTGCCCTGCCTTCTACATCAGTTGATTTTGATTATTACAGGATGGAAATTGAGTACCAAGTTTGTTGCTTTATGTATTTGGTGGTTGTGACTGTTTTCTTCGAGTATGAGCAGGTAACAAGTAATTACTGAATTGAGTTAGGATAATTTGATTGTTTTAATTTATGCTTTTACAATTTATTTAGGTTGTTCTTGTTGGAGATCATTACCAACTGGGTCCTGTCATCATGTGCAAAAAGGCAGCTCGTGCAGGATTAGCGCAATCACTCTTTGAACGTCTTGCTTCATCCCGCATCATTGATGTCAAAACTGTGAAAGCCTGAATTTCTCTCTTAAATAACATTATTATAATTATGTTGGTGTTTCTCAAGATATGCTTTTATAACTATATTTACTCTTGTAGTCTGGTCCTTAGACAAACATTTTGTTCCTGTGGATTTTTTTTTACATAGAGCACATGCATGTATTTGAAAGTGGTGTAGAAGGCACCTAAGGTATTATCTTATACATTTCGTTTTGCTAAAAAAATCTTTATGTTCTTTTTGTGCAAAAGAAAATGACAGTTACTTTTTGTAAAAGATCATTTGAATCACAGGTTACTGTGTGCTTTACTATGATGTCCTGAAAGTTTATGTAAGCTGCTCTTTTCACTCTGTTAATTTGGATAATCAAATTTAGTGGATATGCATTTAAGGATTAACGTAAAGCTTATAACTGATTTTTTGTCGGATGAGCAATTTCCACCAAGTTATATCCAAGTTGTAAACCATGATATTACAGCGGTTAGCTGCTAAAATTCTTTTAGAAGAAAGGTAATGATTCTATCTAATCATCCCTGAATTACAGGTCCAATATAGAACGCATCCTTATCTTTTAGAGTTTCCTTCCAACTGCTTCTATGAAGGCACACTACAAAACGGTAACTGTAAATGAGAGACGCTCATCTAGAATTGATTTTCCTTGACCTGTTCCGAATCGGCCTATGTTCTTCTGCGTGCAGGTACCTTCTTGAACAATAACCAAGCTGCCATCTTTCATACATGCAAAAACCCTTGCTGCTTATTTAGACTGATTCATACTGATTTTCTGTAGATGGGACAAGAAGAGATCAGTGCTAGCGGGACATCTTACCTCAGTAGAACTGAAGCTGCAAATGTAGAAAAAATTGTGACTACGTTTTTAAGAAGTGGTGTTGTACCAAGCGAGGTATCTACTAATTATTAATTCATTACCTTTCATCTTAAATTTTGCATTAGCCCCTTCAGAAAAAAAAACACATTCTGTGGAAATTGGATGTGTATTCATATATTGCCTAATGTGCAGGTTGAAGTTATCACACCTTAGTACCTTATGAAGGACAAAGGGCATATATTGTAGATTATATGTCGTTGAATGGCTCTCTTACAACAACTTTACAAGGAAATTGAGGTTAACCAAAAATTGTGTATATTATATTGTTAAGCGCCACATGTTGGAAATTATTGCTATATTATTTATACTTATTTCAGTTAGCAAGTGTCGACTCCTTTCAGAGAAGAGAGAAAGATTACATTATCCTGTCTTGTGTTAGAAGCAATGAGCACCAGGTATGGTTCTTTGTTATTTTATTGGATTTGCCCAATAATTTTCTTGACAATGTTTGACTTGCACTATGGTAATTTATGCGGAGTGCATTATAGATGTAATGTATGTTAAATGAGTTTTCTGCTTCCTTCAAAATTATTTTGTAAAATGTGTCGATACCACGTGTTTTAAATGCCTAATAGTTTAATTATTGTCTTGTCAAGTGGTCGCAGCCAATCGGTAAATAGCCATTTGCATACCATTCAGTAAAAGTTCTACTTATGTTTTGGAAACTCAATAGAAGTTTACACTTGAGGCTGCCAAGACTGTTAGTATATTATTGTATGAAGCATCTTTGCATTTATTTTTGTTGTGCCAGTGCGTTTGATATATATTTCTTATATCATTTGAAGTTCTTTAATTTCATGCAAGAACTATACATTCGATAATTTGCTGCATGTATGAGACATTTTGTCTGTCTCTTATGAATTGTCCATCTGAGTTTGCGAATTTTACTGCCTTGCATTTGGTGTCCTTTTATATGATGTACTCTCTTGATGAGGATTTTAATCACATGCACTCTTAAGAGCATTATTAGCCACCAATATATGGTGCCACAAAAATCGATTGATTTTGCTAATTGCAATTCCAGCTCTTCTCATAAACACATGGTGTTTTCTGTTTAGTTTGTGTGGCTAATGTGGTTATAGTGATGATGTAGCTGACATATACCATTGGATAGTACGTTCAGAGTATTCACTTATTCCACACTTCATAGAGTCTTTGTGATGGATTCAATTACTTTGTATTTGGCGGGGTTATATTCTTGAGGAGAAAATGAAGCAACAATCTATAAGTGACAAATTATACTTGCAACCAGCGTCGACTCATTGGTATGCCTCCACATGCTAAATGATCTATTATGTTTAGTCTTGCGTCACACGATAATTCTGCATCCTATTCCCAGATAAATATTGCATAAACTCCCTCAAAATTAAAGTCAAAATATATGTGATTAGAGAGCTTTCTTTAATAGTTGTGTAACTTATGATGTTGACTCTGTTTGGGTTCTGTTTATGTTGTGTTTTTCTGAGATCCAATAAGAGCCATCACGAGACCTGCAATATGCCATGCCCAACTCACCGACTATGTTTAATTGGGGCATTCACTGCATTGCTACGAGCCATTTTTAACGATGTATTCTGTACTTCTAATAACCCGTTTTAGTAGAGATGTTGCTTTTACCTTTAACCCAACGCGACAGGTTTTCCCAGACAAACTGTTGAAAAATATAAAATTATTTTTTCGAAAAAAACAACGCACGTGACGTGTTACGCCGCGCAAATATTCCTAGTTGTTTAATGTCCTTTGTCGCTGCTTTTTTTCTCAAATCAAGACATGCATTGCACCTGAAGTCAAAGAATACTGAGTCAGCTCCTGTTTGTTATGCTTTGCTCTGAGCTTTATGAATAACTAGAAATGGTTGCGTGCTATGTCACGTTGTTTTGTATGGATGCGAGGGCAAGTATGGCATGCCACTGAGGCCGTGCGTGTATGTGAAGGCGCAATCGAGCGAGCGTATAGGACGACAATGGTTCCGGACACCGGTTGATATGAGCTGGTAATCCAGAGAAAATCCGTGTTCTGTAAAAACGTGCGAACGTACACCCAATGTTGTTCCTAAATGTTCATATTGCTCCCAAATTGTAGTAAGAATAGCAATCTAGGAGAGAAATTTTCTCTTCAATTGAACTAATTAGCCAATCTGTTCATTAACTGTTGATGGACTAAAACATACAGGTAAATACTATGCACCAAATATAATAAAACAATACAAATACATACATCTATATATCAAAGGAAATGCAAGATACCCCAATCAATTACCTAGTAAAAGCTATAATAACACTAAGGGAGGGATAAGAGGAGCAACAAGTAGAGAGCTCAAAAAAGCAACACTCATCTCATCTGACTGGAAGCCTGGAAACAGAAACAGAAAAGAGCATGGAAAAATTAGAATTTGTCTCCAAGGAAACAATGCATAGCTGGCGGGGGATTCTGAGGAAGAAAGCATTCCCCTGCAATGGCAATCAAAAACCTACAACACCCAAAGGAATGTAACTGCAAACGATGACATGTCAATATGGTAATCGAGAATACATAGACTATACACGATATTAGCCAGCAAGTTGCTCAAAGCAATCAAGGATGCATAACACAAGACACATTGTTGAAGCTGTCAAATTATATCTCACATATTTTTTCATTCGACAAAAGCATTGTAGACAACTCTACATAATATTCAACTGGGCATGTGTGGTGGTCGTCTGCTGTAAAATAATAAAATTTTGGTAAATATGAGACAGCTCAAAAGAACTAAAGTAGCACTGGCAATTTAGTCCTCAAAGTGAACGTGGATCCCCTACTCAACAAAGATAGCACAATCCTTTATCATAGACCATGGAGAAGAGTTCAACACATGAGCTATTTATTATCTACAATATAAGTATACATCTAAAAAATTGGAGGGATCATGAAAAAATGTATAGCACAACAAAGCACATGGGATTGGCACAGTGAACTTCTTCCATCCAGGAAAAGAGAACAAAATTTGTGCTAAAATTCCTTGATACACAAATAGGTATGCAATGCATGAGATAGGGCCCATCTAAAAGGGGAGCGATGTGCAGGAGTGCAGAAGACTTACCTGTCAAAAAGGCCAAGTCTGATTATGACATCCACAAGAATAGAATTAGCCTTGCCCACAAGCTGAAACAGCTTCTTTCTTTTGATGGTAAAGTTCGCAGTCTTCTCCATGACACAATTGATTTCAGCAAATCCCTCAACCATATCATTAACCTGTCAAAATTAGTGTCCTAGAAATTTAAGAACAAAGTGTTCAATCCTACCACCACGTGGCAAAAGTTTAACTTTGTCCAATTTCAAGACTGTCAGATGCTTGTATGTAACGATCAAGAGCAATACTTTGACCCGTAACACGTGCAATGATGTGGATTCCATCGGTGTCTAATCCTTTAAGAACTATATAGTCAAGACCTCCTTTCATCCATGTTGTCAGGGACGGCTTCTCAACAACCGCATAACCTGGCCATCGAGAAATAGATGTCATCATGTGAGAATGTAATACAGGTTTTATTCTAAACCCGCATTGCAGCTTGAAAATGTTTAAGCGTGTCAATTTCACAGGCTGTACAAAATGCTTCGTTTCAGCCTCAATGGAAAAAAAAGCAATTTCTATAGGGGAAAAGGACACACAATTCTAAACGATAAAATATATTACTAGTTATCCAATACACAAATTCGATGAAGAGTAATTCTTTCAAAATTCTATGGCCTTTATCAAATAGCAGCTATCCCTATCATAGAAGGTAATCGGAGAATTTGTCGGTCATATACATATTACGATATTATCATGAAATGAAGAGAAGAAAGATGATTAGAAAGCAGTACGCTGTACTTCTCTTTTTAGCAGATAAACTATAACAGGCCAAGTGGCCAAACAGTGGATACTGGGCATGGACATACCATCTTTTGTCATCTCCGAAAGCCACCCTGAAGAATGGTTCCTAATCATATCGAGCTAGTATTTGGCCTCACGATTAGCCTCAATATAATTCCATGAGCTCTTAAACTCATCCTTCAGCTTTTGTAAATCAGAAAGATGAGGTAATGAAGAAAGGCATGCCGCATCCTCTGCTTGAATCTTATGAAGCCCACCTTTTCTCAAAGACATCCGATAAATCTGCGCAGCTCAAGAGCTACTACTGGAACCAAAAATTTAAAAATGAGAAAAATAAAAATACAAAAATAATATTGATTAAAATTTTTAATTTCAATGAAGAATTTAATTTAAAATATAATCTTTCTCATTAATTTCTTCGTTTTAAGACCTAAGAAAATAATAAGTTCCAATATTAAAATTTTACTTTCAAAATGAACAAACTATGAAAATGAGTTTGAAATATAATCTATTTTAATTTTTATCTTCTCAAAAATTTTCTTGAATTTTGGCTTTTAAGAAAATATTTTATATTGATTGTTTTCTTCTCCTCTAAAATATAAAACCCAAAATATATTAAGAAATAAAATATAAAAAATTCATATAAATAGCAAATCATCTCTAGAGCCTTTTAAAAAAAAATTCAAAGCAATGTGAACTTATTTATTGCTGAAAAGAAATCAGTCGGTGTTTCGAATACCGACGAGTGAATTTTAGTCAAGGGGTCGCGCGTTTCCTCTCCTTGAATGGTCTAACTCAGGGAGCCCAAGAAGTATACTGATTCGCGCCGAATGTCCCTACTCCAGTTCGTGTGGTGGATCTGTATTGCTTTGGGTGCAGATGACTACATGGCGTTACAAGCGAGGGCTAAGGACTAGCCTTGAATGCCTCGTACGAGTGGGAGAGCTTGAAAGCTTGAAGATGCAAAGGGTTCGAAGCTATAGGAGCGTTCGAGCCGGGTGTATGAGTAATAACTGCTCGCCCCTAAAGCCATCCCCCTTCCCTGACAGTCCTGCCTCCCTTTAAATAGACGGAGGGGGTAGGTTACATAGGAATTTGGAAAAGAAAGTATGGTGTCCTACGCCTAGGAGTCCCGTTCTTCGGTCTTGGCGACTGACCGGTGTCTGCTCACCCAATGCTGGGTCGGCGGATACATCGAGCGGTATAGTTCTCTGTTTCACCGGGAAGCGGTGCACCTACCCTCTGCGCGTTTACCAGGTGCTGACGTCGTAGCGCTTGACTCTGGCGTTGCCTCGGGAGGGAGCGCATCCTCCCACTGTGCATGACTGGACGATGAGACTGGTGCTTGACTTCGGCAACCTCCCCGTCGCCTTGGGAAGGAGCCCCCTGCCCTCGCATGGTCACTCTGAGCCGTCGTGTCCGTGGGGCAGGTGGTCAACAATCGATGATGGTCTGGCACCCGACCCTTGGCGGAGATTGTCTTAGCTTGGTCGGAGCTTTTGGGGCACCCGACCCATGGCGGGGGTCGGACCGCCCCCTGGTTGGTTTGGTCAGGGACGAGTGTCCTTCGTGGCTCAGCGGGGCTTTCGGCCAGAGCTGGGCCTGGGGCAGCCCATTCGTCGTCCTGGGCCGCTGGGGGCATCCTTGGTATAAGTACTCGTCAAAATCAAAACTGTATAATATGACTATGAACTGCAAAATGTCAGAATTGCAGAATTTTTCCAAGACCTTATCACATCCTCGAAACTTTACCTCCTAGTCTAAAGCACTAGATTAACTTGTAGGAAAAGTTTAGAAAATAACAGAGTTGATTTGGCCATTTTAGAAAATCAAAATATAAATTGAAGTAAATCAATAATAGCAATATTAGAATTTTAAAAAATAAATATAATTTTAAAAATCTTAAAATTTTATGATAACTTTAAATAATTATTATGATTACAAAAAAGTTTCATATAAAATAAAGCTTATTTGGTATCTAATAAAAATAAAAACTAGCAAACAGAATTTTAATGCAGCTATATTTTTAGAATTTTAATAATTTTCACAGAAAATATCTTAAGCTGAAAATTTTATAGTGTGGTGAAAATATTATCCAAATTACTCAGAAAAATTTAAAGAAATTTTAAGTCACGAATGACAGCTCATTTATTGCCTTGACCTCATCCTATCCAGTCTGCGAAATTTGGTACAGCAGTTTTGTAGGAATTTAATGAAAATTTTCAGGTAAAGTCTTGTCTTGAAATTTTTACCAGATGATAAGACCTATCTTTTGATCATGCAAAAAAATTTTCAAACACTTTAGACAAGGAATGATAGCCCAATTGTATACTTGAACCTGTTCTGTCTAGAAAAAAGTAAGGGAGTGTATAGGTATCATCCGGATGTTTTTGTCTTAACTAACATCCAAATTCACCGGGCCGTTGGATCAAATCATAGGATCGGATGTGGGCCGTTGGATCTAACATCCAAATTCACCGGGCCGTTAGATTAAATCATAGGATCGGATGTAATCGATACTTCCGAATCTCAACAATGATCCAATGGTTCTAGATTTGGGTGATTTCAACAAAAAAAACATCCGGTTGATGTTTATCAAATCCCAAAAAGTAATCCTGTCCATCCCCATGTCCTTCTCTCACAGCCAGCCCTTCTTCTCACCCCTCATTCTTTCCACCTCCTGCCACCTTCCTTCTTCACCATGGCAGCAAGAACACAACCTCTCTCTCTTTCCCTCCACCTTCTCTCCTCACAATCTTTCCCAAAACCAAAGTATTAACCGGTGCATGTTATATCATCATGATTCTCATGATCCATACAATTCATTTTTGCAACCAAACCCAGTATGCATAACCATGTGTAAAATTTTTTTTTGGGGGGGGGCAGAGGTGTAGCAGCTCTATGCTCTAGGTTTTGCTCGTCTTCGGTAAGATGCCACCGCTGCGCCATTGTCGAGGTTCACCGTGAACCGTGACCATTTGATCCGCAGTTAACCGCCCAGATCATGCCTCATAGAAGCCCATCTCTATTCACTACGTGTATGTCGCCGTCACTACCCTTGCCGTAACTATGACTGCCCAATCGGACATGAGCGGTCCATAACAGGACATGTGTTGACATTGCATCATGGCCACGCATCGCATCGTCACTGCCTTTGCTGGAGTTCTGACCATCTGATCTAGATAGCGCGGGCAAGATCATGTTGTGTGTCATGAGTTCGAGCTGTCATGTGTCCTTACTGATGTCGACGACGCAACATTAGCCATGATGTCATGTGCAAGAATCGAGGCTCCATGGACTCCGAGTCCGTAGACCGCAGGCCCACTTGTTAGTTTAATAAGTTTTATTTTAGATTTATTTTAATTCGGTAAATAGTGTCGTTGACGTCAACATGACATCATAATTAGATTTTACTGTAGATAAATAATTTGGCTGAAACTAAAAATTCAATAACGTCAGCATGATGTCATTAACCCTAATTTTTAGTAGAAAAATAATTCGAGTGATTAGGTTTTATTCTTTTTCTTTTATTTTAATCTTTCATGAGTCCGTTCTCCTCATCTGAGCTCTCCCCCTCAATTTTTACATGTGTGGTTGATGGAGGCCTTGTATTCGATATGCATGTCGGTGTGTGGTGTATCGTACATGTCTTGTTGCATGAGTTGCGAACCAGTTGTATCTTAAAAAGTTTGTACCTAAAAACTGGATTAATTTGATCGATCAACGAGCAAGGGTTGCATGTCAACTGGAAAGGTAAGATCCCTGAATGACCCACATTCCTGGACAGACACGAAATCAGTTCAAGATCGAGTCTCCATAGAGGTGGGCATATGGGCCGTGCCTTAATGGGCTGGCCCGAAGCACGAAGGGCACGGCACGGCCCAAGCCCGGTCCGGCACGTTAATGGGCCGTGCCGTGCGGCTATTCTTATCAGCTCGGGCGTCCAAAACACAAAGACGATGGGCGGCACGGCCCGCCCGCCATTTGGCTGCTCGTGCTTACCGGCCCGCCCGTTAGCTGCGTGAGAGCGTGAAGAGCTAACGGCGGCTTTGCGCGGAGCGGGCTGGCGAGCACGGGGCGCGAGCCACGGAGAAGCGATCTGCGGGCGCGTCACGCTGCGCACGCCACGCGCGGGTGACGTGGCAAGAAGATCGGGCAGGTTGCCGTTGGGCGTTAGGGCGTGCGGGCGTGTCACGCCACGCGTGGCATGGCGCGGAGACCGGCGGCCGATGGCTGAGCGGCGCGTGGCGCCACTGCGCGCCATGTAGAGACCAAAAATCGAGCTGGTGCTGTCGGGAAAAGACAAAGGCGCACAATGACCGAGAGATAAAGAGAAAGAGAGAGAGGGAGAGTCGGAGAGGTGTGTCCAAAGGTCCGTCATCCGTGATCAGATGTGCTTTTTACGACGGAGACATGGAAAAGACAGAAGGTAATTGTGATGTGAAAAATAAAGACACTCGTTCCGTCCACGTAATTTTGAACACGAGGGAATCACGGAAAAGAAAGGATGTGATAGAATGACACAAAGTTGCTGGCTGCTGCTCTTCAAATTTTGTCCCGTGCAGGCGCGCCGCGCGCTTCTAATTTAATTTTATAACGGACATTTCAATCTTTAAGCTATAAAATCAGCCCGAAGGCTACGATTTATTCAGTTCGAAGACATCTCTCTCGCGCTCTCTCTTCTTGCTCATTTTTGCTCAGCATTCTGCACATCTTTCTTTCTCTACTTACTTTATTTTTTCTCTACCATCCGGAGAAAAATGTTTCGCAAGAGCAAGAGTAGAAGAGCACGCCCCCGCTCTCCAAGTCCTCCCGTCAGGATCAAGAGATTGATCCACGCCAACTCTCCCCCAGCATGGGAGACTACGACATGGATGACCGTCATTTGGACGGCACGCACGGCATCGAGGATGCCTCGTACACTCCGGATGCACCGAGCTCGGATGCCGCTACCTCGGTGTATCCGGGACGGGCGTCAGTATCCATACCAAACACGCAGCCCGACGGAGGTCGGGCGAGGGCGTGCAGACACAGCTCAACTTCAACACCGACGGTTCGGTAAGCACATGGATATACAGCGCTGACGTAGCTAGAGACGAAATTGCACGGTATATAGTTACAGAGGATCTTCCGCTTAGAATGGGTGAGAGCTCTAGCTTTGAGAGAATGGTGCAACGTGGTTTTTGTCCGCAATACCAACATGTTAGTAGAAGAACAACTACACGTGATATTTATAGAATATTTACAAACAAACTAGAAATATTAAAACAGACCTTTATGTCACTTAGTTTTTCATTTGCATTAACATCAGATATATGGACGTCCTCCCATCAAAGAGCAGCGTACATTAGTGTTGTTGCACATTACCTAGATGACGAGTACGTACTAAACAAAAGAGTTATAGGGTTTAGACTAATCTCCGAGTCACATACCGGAGAAAATATCGCTACTCGTATACTCGATGTTATCAAGGAATTTAAAATAGAAAATAGAATTATTTCTATCACTCTTGATAATGCATCGGCTAACACGACGGCTATGGAGTATCTCTCATCGCATCTAGAGACTTATGTTGGAGGTTTTGTACTCCACCAAAGGTGCATATGCCATATTATTAATCTCATTGTGCAGGCAGGTTTGGTTGTAATGAAACCTAGTTTAGAGAGCATACGTAATGCTATCGATTTTATTACAAATTCACCCATAAAGTTTGTCCAATTCTCAGAGTACTGCAGGGCCAACAATAAGAAACCCAGAAGATTCGGCATTGATATGAAAGTTGGATGGAACTCAACTTATACTATGCTGGAGCAGTGCAAAGACTACGAGCACATTATCACTGTCTTTGTCAACTGTAATAATCGTGAGCCAGTGGTTACTGAAGCAGATTGGGAACTTGCTAATCATTTTCGTGATTTTTTACTAATTTTTTACGATGCAACTAAACAATTATCCGGTGTGTACTACCCAACATCTTCTTTAGTCATCGAATGGCTTTGGCTCATTGCTAATGCTTTTAAAGAAAATCGAGATAATTTTATTTTACATCGCATTATAGAACCAATGGAGCAAAAAAATTTAAAATATTTTCAAGCTATTCCACATTTGTACTGTTTTGCTGTCATTTTGAATCCTCGGAGAAAATTTTCTGACTTGCAGGGCGCCTTCAAGGGAATAGGTGAGGCATTCGATCTTGATTTCTCCGAGGCCTATACTCATGTTTATAATGAGTTTTTCAGAGTTTTCGACAAATATTACGAGAAGTTTGGTGTCAGAAGTGCAGCACGAAGATCTACCTCAACAACGCAACAAGCACGAGGCAGTTCAACCGCTTCAAGTATATAGAAGAAGCTGAAAGGCAAGTCTAGTTCGTCTTCCGAAACACCGAGCCGATCGCAATGGAATCCACGGGTAGAGATCAACCACTACCTCGACGCGCCTTTCGTAGAGACCGAGCTTGATATGGACGAGGAAAATCAACTCAACTTGCTCTTATGGTGGAAGAATAACCAACGTATTTACCTTGTGCTATCCCATTTCGCACGGGACGTACTTACGGTTCCGGTGTCCACTGTCTCGTCGGAATCCACTTTCAGTTTGGTGGGGAGGATACTTAAACCGAGGAGGTCGTCTCTTAGACCTGAGTTGGTTGAGGCAATTACATACCTCAAAGACTGGGAGCGTGCAGATGACAGGACACAACATCAGCCCGAGGATCCGGAGATCATGGAAGCGGTAGCCGACTTTGACAATCTCAGCCTTGGATAGTCTATGTATATATACATAGTTATCAGATTTTTTCCTCATCGGGGTACCCACACCGGTGTAAGGTTTTTAACGAGGCAGTAACTCTATACATGCTCAAGATTTAGTAAAATTTATTTCTTTTCCCCCAATATTTGTGTCCATTGCTGCTGGTCTCATGCATTTAAATTGTTGGGGTATCTGCATATATGATCGTTTACCACTGCATGAAATGAGTGCATGATGAGATTAAAGTTTATCAATAGTTGATGTGAAGGAACGAAATGAGTGCATGATGACTTGATGAGACAGCTAGCGTGGTTGCATAAAATGAGTGCACGATGTGCATATGCATGCAGCACGACGATCAAAATTTATTAAGAAAAAATACTACTAATTGTTCCTCGATTTGTGACAATATTACTAATAACATCTTTCTAGTTTGCGACAATACTACTAGTAGTTTATAAGACGTATTTTTTTACAATCAATTTCGTGCATCTCCGGGTCTTTTCCTCTCGTCGCAATAGTATAAATGGGCAGTTCTGGTAAGACGCAACCGCAGGCGACACGGCGCAAATGGGCCGTGTCTGGGCTCGCCGAAGGCGAGTCGGGCCGGTCCGGACCTGCACGGCGAGCACGACAGGCCGTTCCGGCCCAGCACGATTCTGGCCCGAAGCACGATGGGCCCGTGCCGGGCCGGCCCGGCCCGGCACGACGCCCACCTCTAAGTCTCCATCAAGGATAGTGCATGTTCTTACGTTGGGAGAAATTAAGAGTTCAGAACTTCAGATTCTCCACGATTTGTCAACATGGAGCTTCTTCTCAGGATCTGCCATTGTTGGCTCGGTCATGTACAACTAGGTTGTATAGCGCACTACGCCGCGCTGCACAAATTCTACTCCGTTTTTTTTGGGAAAAATCTGATAAATTTTCTCGAATTTTCGATTTCCGTAATTTTTAAATAAAATGGGTCGGTAGGACCCGCTGGCGAATCCATGGGCAACTACAAACCTTCGATGAATCCGCGTTTAATCTATAGGTTACTATAAACCTTCGACGAATTTGTGTTTTTTTAGAAAACCGTGGTTGTTTTTTTTCGCATTTCGGGATATTTGATCGTTTTTTTGTTTTTTGTGTTTGTTAAAAAAAATGGGTCGTCAGGACCCGCCGGCGAATCTATGGGTTGTTATAAATCTTTTGACGAATCTACGTTTTTTTTAAAAAACCCGCGGTTATGACTCGTTGGCAAATCCATAAGTTGTTATAAATCTTCGACGAATCTGTGTGTTTTTTTTTTGTCGATGTGCGTTTGAATCTGTGCTTTTTTTTTTTAAAAGAAAAGTGCGGCCGTTTTTTTTATGTATTTCCTTTTTTAAAAGGCTGCTCGGACCCGTGGGCGAATTCATGAATCGTTATAAACCTTCAACGAATCTGTTTTTTGGTCGGCACAATTTTTTTGTTTTTGATTCCGTTTCTTAAAAATCCGTTGAGAGAAGCAAAACGTATTTTTTCCGGGAAAACGAAGAAAGGACATGGACGTAAGGAGCAACGGCCTGTTTGTTATTTTTTTGGACCTATTTGCTATCCTGAAAAATGAGAAAAGGGTTTGTTCGCAATTTGAATTTAACGGGAGGTTTTTTTCGTAAAACAGCGCATGAGGGACCCAAACGCGATTAAGGAAAAAAATCTTCCCCTCACAAAAAATCACGAAGGACCTATTTGTAATCCGTAAGGACCTATCCGTAATTCGAAGAAATAGATGGGTTTTTTTTGCAAAATCAGGTTGGAGGACACGTGGATCACCTGGTCTCTCGGCAATCCTTTGCGCTATAAAGGATGAAATCATTACGTACAGTCTCTGTTGTGCACAGGTACCTACTTGATTTTTCGCGTCAGCTGTGCATGGTCTCTTTGGCTCTACGTAGGATACGGATTTCTCGTGCGTCCATGTGAAGATTGAAGAGGAAACCTCCCGGGGTCAACTGCTACCATGGTTGGTGTGCTAGTCTGCCTGCTTGGGTTTGAATACTATGTTACTATAAACGTTGTGAGGAATACATACAAGCATCTCTCTAAGTTAATTTTACCGTCCCACACACATGCTTATTATTTAAAGCACGTTAGAACACGGTGAAAAGTGGGTTTTTTTTTAACATTGCTATTCTGTTATACTGGGTGCATGACTAAAAATGATCCGTCCACAATGCATGAACGTTCAGATCCCTGTGACACCCTCGATCTGCGGCAAAAACATGAGCTGCATTGTTACATGCCCTGGGGCAGACTCCATCCACTCTACACTCAACAGAGTTTAACAAGAGAGAACTCCCAAAGTCACGAAATAAAACTCCATTAGGCGCCGGATCAAAGGCTGTGCAGGACACAACGCTTGTTTCTGCACCAAATAGTCAGTCTCAGATATGAGCTGACCCCTTCCCGGCGTGGATGCCGCCCGGAACGCATTCTCTGCATGCCTTTGCATCAGCCTGGAGCAGGGTTTATAAAATTGATGAAAACTGCTCGAAAATCATGAAAATTGAGCGTATCGAGCCGGTTTGGTTTTTGAAACTGCTCGGTAAACCGGTGAAATTCAAATTAAAAAAATTATGAATAAGTACATGATCTTTGGGCACTATTTATGATTCAATTAAAATTTTAGAGTATGATCAAGCTTGTAAATTTTTATAAAAATTTGACAATATCTCTGTTCCTTTTCATTAATTGCAGTTTTTATTTTTAAAAAGAACTAAATGAATTAAAAAAATGTTGAAATTTCTCTTATGTGTTTTATAGATTAATTAGGATTTATTCATATTTTATGAATTTTTTTCTAATTTTTCTTGAGTGTACCAAAAATTGAATAAAATTGTTTGAAAATCGAATAAAATCGGTGAAAATTGAGAAAATCGGTCTGTTTCTGATTTTTTTATGCTGTGTGACCGCTGAGTTTAAAAATTTTAACTTTGATCTTCTTTTATTTTTACCAAATTTTAACTGGTTTTTAACCGATTTTTACCATGATTGAAAATAAAAAATCTCTTAAAATCAAAAATTATTGTGAGCCTGGCCTGGTGTGCATTACGCATACTAGTATTTATTTATAAGAGAGTGAGGAAGAGATAGAAAAAACGACAAAAAGAAGGCCCACTTAGTCTAATGCCCTATTAACAGTAGTCATAAATTCGCCTATAAAGCGCCTAGTTTGAATTTTTAACATGAGCCGAAATAACGAAAAAGGAAAGCCCACTTACTTGGGCCCCACGATACCTCTGCCGATATATACCCACAAGATGTACGCGTAAGCACATAATACGATTCGCACCCTAACAATCGCCTCCAGATCTCGTTTACGAAGAGCTGTAGTACGTTCTTGAACCGCTCTCGCTTTCGCTTCGGCGACTACCGTCCGTTTTAGGGTTTCGTTAGCGTCTTCGATCGCCGCCGCTTGCTTCAAGCGCTGTGGTATCGCTTCTTGAACCGCTCTCGCGCTTTTGTGTAACGAGGCATCTGAGTAACGAGGAGTATGCGAGAGGAGTTTTGGCGCTAATCATCGAGTAGCGAGTGTTTTGTCGATTGATTCTTGTAGCAAGTCTTTTGTTTGTATTCTCTGGAGTTGTCATCGCGTTGGCTTGGAGAAGGGACTTGGGAGAGGGGTATAAATAGCCTGGACGGCTGTGTGAAAGGGAGCAGACTGAAAATGAAATGAAACATTGCTTTTTGCTTCCTTTGTCGTTTCTTTCGTTATCTCTGTTCTCTGTTCTTCTTTCTTTGGAGAACACAATCTCACGTCCCGATCTCTCGGCGGCCACGGGATATCACAATTGGTATCAGAGCTGAGTCCGATCAGTCTGGTTGGGTCGCAAAATTTCCAGGCAAGGGTTGGAGATTCTTGGGAATCGATCGATCGATTCTGAGATATACCCGCAAAAAACTTCGGTTACCAAGCCTGGTAGACTCGACTAGTTGATTCGGAGAGGCCATCGTTGTTTGAAGAAGAAATCGGTGGGAAGATTCCAGCGTAACACAACGGCGCCACCAAAACCTTCACCCCAAACCCGGTTCGTCTGGCCGCAATGGGCGAATCGGACGAACGGCGGAGCGCGTGGCGATGATTAAAGAAGGGCCGGACTCTTTGTATGCGCGAGTGGAGATGATCGACACCAATCGCCAGCAGATCTGTCTCGACGGATCTGTTGGCGAAGACGGTGGAGCAGTAACCAGGATCAACGGTGATGGCCAAGCAATCAAGGTGATCGCCAAGCGGTGGCGCAACTCACGGCCGGTCGGGTTCGAAGAGACCAGGAGATGGAGGATTCGGAAAGGCAATCTATCCACCGCAACCCGGAATCACCGGACGGAACCGGAGACGAACCCACATCGTCAATCTGGAGGCATGCGAGGTGTGTTGGAGGAAAGTCCAACCGGAGGTAATGGGGATCGAGCTTGAGAGAGATGGAGAGGTGGAAGCAAGGCCTTGCAGCGCCGCGCCTCACTCGCCAAACCAAAGAACACATGACACAAACCGATCGCCCGCGCCAGCTGCCACCGGCGGTGGCCCTCAGAGGACGATCGCGCGGTGTCTGCGGGCGTCAAGGCGGCCTCCGGAACCTGGACGGGCGGCTCAAGTCGTGGACCTTTGGGAACAAGTCGGCCAAGGCGTTGTCTGCGGGTTCTCCGGCGTCTCGCTTTGGAACTCTGCCACCACCACCGGATTGAAGACCCGTTACAAAGTTAAGTTTTCCCAAGTTCAATGGTGAGTGCCCTCGCATTTGGAGAGATCAATGTGTCGATTATTTCAGATCTTCAATATACCGAAGCATTGTGGATCTTAGCACCACAATGCACTTTGAAGGTAATCTTTGCTAAGTGGTGGAAAATGTATAAGGCTAAACATAATATGCCTGATTGGAATCAATTTCTGGGCGTGATTGAGGCAGAGTTTGAGGCATTTGATCAGGAGCTCGACCACGAGGCCAGTTTCCTCAGGAACTGTGGTGCGTTGTTGGAAACTCCAAATGAAATCAGAAAAGGACCTGAAAACACTTATCAGAATGCAATACATTCGGCATGTCATCCTGCCATGTCTGATAATTTACATGTCATGGAGGGGCTGAAGGTTGAGGATTTCCAAACTCCTTCAGGGTATTATCAGAGCTCTTCATTACCACATGCTATGAGATCTACTTGGAAAGTGCGTGGCGCATCAAGCCAGCATGATTCTGAAGCAGTTAGCAAGAGTGTAGATGTTGAAGGTGTGAACGATGAGTCTGTGATTGATTCTGGGATCAAGCTAACCACCTTAAATTCATCTTCTTACACAAGTAAGGATGATATCTATCTGTTTGGATCCAAATCTTCACCTTTTTCAACTCCTTCAAAATTGAATGACGAGGTACAGTCTTCAGCCTCTACTCATGCAACTAACTCGGAAGAGTTGAGAAATGGGAATATTTCTAGGGCTTCGCACAAAGACGTATGCTGAGCTTTGAGCTGTTGAGAGTTTTGAAAAATGTGGAGTATTAAGAGAAGATTCCTGTCAGCCCGATATATCAAACCAGAATTTTAAGTATGCAAAATGCGGAAGATCTAACATGACTGTCAAAATCTTCCACTACTTGGACCAGAAGAATGTTTCATCTTGGAATGCAATCATCATGAAATTTGGCGAGAACGGTGATGCTCAGCAACCCATTGATGTGTTTGAGCAGATGATGAGGTCAGGAGAAAAGCAGAATGACATAAAATTTGTTGGTGTACTGACAAATTGTGCCCATGGTGGCCTGGTTGCTGTGGATCGACCGTACTTCCAGAGCATGGCATCTACTTGTGGAATGCAACCACAGCCGAAGCATTACGGCTGCATGGTTGATTTGTTAGAGCCTCGGAACACTGGGAACGATATACTACTGTCGAGTATATATGCTGATAAAGAACCCTGGGAGGATGACAGGTCAGTAATATTTGAAATTGGGCTTGATGTGCAATGGGACCCCGGAATTAGAGAGTTGCCATTTAAGATTCTTCACAAGATTGGCCCAGCTGCATAGCAATTAGATCTTCCACCAGAGCGCCAAATTCATCCGGATTCTCGAAACACGGTTGGTAAAAAGGGAAACGCTGCAGTGACACAAGGACTGGTAAAATGGAAAGGATTGATCAGGTGGAAAGGGATTCTGGCCGATTCAGCAACTTGGGAAGACCTGACTGTATGGTGAGTTCAGTTTCCAGCAGCAGTTGCTTGGGGACAAGCAACGATTTCAGGGGGAGGAGATGTAACAGACGGTACAGAGTAACGAGGAGTATGCGAGAGGAGTTTTGGCGCTAATCACTGTAGCGCGAGTGTTTTGTCGATTGATTACTGTAGCAAGTCTTTTGTTTGTATTCTCTGGAGTTGTCATGCGTTGGCTTGGAGAAGGGGACTTGGGAGAGGGGTATAAATAGCCTGGACGGCTGTGTGAAAGGGAGCAGACTGAAAATGAAATGAAACATTGCTTTTTGCTTCCTTTGTCGTTTCTTTCGTTATCTCTGTTCTCTGTTCTTCTTTCTTTGGAGAACACAATCTCACGTCCCGATCTCTCGGCGGCCACGGGATATCACATTTTGCTTTCGTGTATCGTCATTCCGCTTTAGGGTTTCGTTAGCGTCTTTTCGATCGCCGCCGCTTCCGTTCGCGCGAGGTTTGGCGATCATGGCACGGCACGCCGCCGCTTCTTCCGCCGATTTAACCCCGCCGGCGACCCGTCTTTGGGGCCTCTTCCAACGCCACCGAAGAGCTGCTGGTACCCTTCCGCTTCTCTGCGCCATCCGCGAGTGAGCGGCAGGACAAGGGCGGCAAGAAGCCCGGCCAAGCGTCTTCCAAATGAGAGCTGGATCAAGGACAAGACCGTCGGCAGAGGTTCGTCGGACAAGAGCTGAATAGAGGAAAGGTCCTCGGCAAGCATCTTTGAGTGAGAGCTGGTGAGGACAAGGTGCTCACCGCCTTGGACGAGAGCAGCGAAGCGTGGCGGTCGTGTCTTTGTATGAAGCGAACGGCGCAAGAGAACCGCAAAGCCGCGCACCGTCGAGGCGACGGTCGAAAAAAAAAACGAGGCACGAGACGGAGGCGGACTCAATGGCGCTGATCGCTTGTTTGCCCAACCTTCATCGTGTCCCCGACCCACGCGAAGCTTCCCATTCCGTGCCGTGAAGGCACACTAGCCTCCTTCCGCTCTTCGCACGAGCTTGATCGATCGATCGGGACCAACCCCTAACGAAGATTGAAGTGACCATTTCGTCGATTAGTGTCGCTGGCCCACCGTTCCCCGTGTTTCGATTGTTCCTCATGCTTAAAGTTGTTTGGATTGTATCGCTTCCGCTCGCTTTTGATTCGTGTTTTCTTGACGATTTATTATGGTTTTTCAGTTCATTTCGATTATTCCCGATGCTCGTTATTGTTTGGATTGTTTCGCTTTATGCGACTCTTGATTGGCATTTTTCCCTCGCTTCGTGTCGGCATCCTACCATTCCCCGGTTGATTCTACGGTTTTTGTTCATCTTGATTGTTAGTGTGTTGCGGTTGTTCAATGCCGTCTTGGTTGGTTGTTGATTCCTTTCTTCTCCGCCTACTTGCTCCTCCTCCCTTCGCTCCCCTCCTTTGCCGCCGCGCTCTCCCCTGGTCATTGGCTCCTTCGCCGTCTCGGCACCGCCGATGGTAGCAACCAAGAGCTAACGACTCAATCGATGGTAATAATCAAGAGTTTGCTTCTGCAGATTACAAGATCACTTAGCTTCTTATAGTTTTTTTTCTTTTTGTTAGGCAGATCTGTGGAAGATGATATGGTACGAGAAGCTTTACTGACTGAAATTTAGCATCGTACTAATTGATTAGCGAGGTATGCTATATTCGATTTCTTTTTGCAAGATCGAGCCTAATGAAGGCGCTCGATATAGTTATCAGCAGGTGGCACAAACTAAAAGATGCAAGGTTCTATTCATGTTATTCCGTAAATTTTCAACTTAGGTAGAGATGTCCTTTAGAAAAATTTAGATTGCTAGCGCTGTATGTTATATTATTGGCTAGATTTTGGATTTAACCTATTTTTACGGGCATCAGCTGTTAGTAGTTTAAGCATTTATTGGTTGCCCTGCCTTCTACATCAGTTGATTTTGATTATTACAGGATGGAAATTGAGTACCAAGTTTGTTGCTTTATGTATTTGGTGGTTGTGACTGTTTTCTTGAGTATGAGCAGGTAACAAGTAATTACTGAATTGAGTTAGGATAATTTGATTGTTTTAATTTATGCTTTTACAATTTATTTAGGTTGTTCTTGTTGGAGATCATTACCAACTGGGTCCTGTCATCATGTGCAAAAGGCAGCTCGTGCAGGATTAGCGCAATCACTCTTTGAGCGTCTTGCTTCATCCGCATCATTGATGTCAAAACTGTGAAAGCCTGAATTTCTCTCTTAAATAACATTATTATAATTATGTTGGTGTTTCTCAAGATATGCTTTTCTAACTATATTTACTCCTGTAGTCTGGTCCTTAGACAAACATTTTGTTCCTGTGGATTTTTTTTACATAGAGCACATGCATGTATTTGAAAGTGGTGTAGAAGGCACCTAAGGTATTATCTTATACATTTCGTTTTGCTAAAAAAATCTTTATGTTCTTTTTGTGCAAAAGAAAATGACAGTTACTTTTTGTAAAAGATCATTTGAATCACAGGTTACTGTGTGCTTTACTATGATGTCCTGAAAGTTTATGTAAGCTGCTCTTTTCACTCTGTTAATTTGGATAATCAAATTTAGTGGATATGCATTTAAGGATTAACGTAAAGCTTATAACTGATTTTTTGTCGGATGAGCAATTTCCACCAGGTTATATCCAAGTTGTAAACCATGATATTACAGCGGTTAGCTGCTAAAATTCTTTTAGAAGAAAGGTAATGATTCTATCTAATCATCCCTGAATTACAGGTCCAATATAGAACGCATCCTTATCTTTTAGAGTTTCCTTCCAACTGCTTCTATGAAGGCACACTACAAAACGGTAACTGTAAATGAGAGACGCTCATCTAGAATTGATTTTCCTTGACCTGTTCCGAATCGGCCTATGTTCTTCTGCGTGCAGGTACCTTCTTGAACAATAACCAAGCTGCCATCTTTCATACATGCAAAAACCCTTGCTGCTTATTTAGACTGATTCATACTGATTTTCTGTAGATGGGACAAGAAGAGATCAGTGCTAGCGGGACATCTTACCTCAGTAGAACTGAAGCTGCAAATGTAGAAAAAATTGTGACTACGTTTTTAAGAAGTGGTGTTGTACCAAGCGAGGTATCTACTAATTATTAATTCATTACCTTTCATCTTAAATTTTGCATTAGCCCCTTCAGAAAAAAAAACACATTCTGTGGAAATTGGATGTGTATTCATATATTGCCTAATGTGCAGGTTGGAGTTATCACACCTTAGTACCTTATGAAGGACAAAGGGCATATATTGTAGATTATATGTCGTTGAATGGCTCTTCACAACAACTTTACAAGGAAATTGAGGTTAACCAAAAATTGTGTATATTATATTGTTAAGCGCCACATGTTGGAAATTGCGTTGCTATATTATTTATACTTATTTCAGTTAGCAAGTGTCGACTCCTTTCGAGAGAAGAGAGAAAGATTACATTATCCTGTCTTGTGTTAGAAGCAATGAGCACCGGTATGGTTCTTTGTTATTTTATTGGATTTGCCCAATAATTTTCTTGACAATGTTTGACTTGCACTATGGTAATTTATGCGAGTGCATTATAGATGTAATGTATGTTAAATGAGTTTTCTGCTTCCTTCAAAATTATTTTGTAAAATGTGTCGATACCACGGTTTTAAATGCCTAATAGTTTAATTATTGTCTTGTCAAGTGGTCGCAGCCAATCGGTAAATAGCCATTTGCATACCATTCAAGAAAAGTTCTACTTATGTTTTGGAAACTCAATAGAAGTTTACACTTGAGGCTGCCAAGACTGTTAGTATATTATTGTATGAAGCATCTATGCATTTATTTTTGTTGTGCCAGTCGTTTGATATATATTTCTTATATCATTTGAAGTTCTTTAATTTCATGCAAGAACTATACATTCGATAATTTGTTGCATGTATGAGACATTTTGCTGTCTCTTATGAATTGTCCATCTGAGTTTGCCGAATTTTACTGCACTGCATTTGGTGTCCTTTTATATGATGTACTGATATGAGCAAAGCAATGGACCGGGTGTATTACAGGCGCCGGCATCGTGTGGGTCCAGTGGAGGGGGAAGCAGCGGCAAGGAATCAGGATGCAGGTGCGGTGGTTGAGCACATCCAGCCACAGCGCCATGCAGGAGATAAGATTTGATAGGAGAAAGTTATCTAGATAAGTTGGCAAGTAGATTTATTATTTCCTTTTTAGCTATTTCTATTCCTTGTTAGTAGGAGATAAGGTTTGATATTATTCCTGTTAAAAAAATCCTTCCTTACCCGGTTGGTGGTGAGGGGATTATATAAGGAGGAAATAAAAACCAAGAAAAGGCATGCTTTTTATGCCGCAAAACTAATCTCAGGCGGTGGCTCCGAAAACAGCCAACCCTAAGGCGCAAGCTACCTCGACGAGTTCTTCGTCGGGTAGTCTGCGATCCGGTCTACGGCCGGGCACTCGTGCGTACGAGCTAGCGCATTCCGCGTCGGCTCGTATCAATTTGGTATCAGAGCCTTGCGCTCCTGGTGCCATGGCCACACCAGTTGATGATCGCGTCACCACCCTGGAAACGGAAGTGATGGCGATGAAGGGTATGATGGAGGAGATGATGAAGTTGCTGAAAGGGAAGACCCCGGTTGTGGAAGCAGTGGAAGACGGGGAGAACTCCAACGCGAACCCGGGAGGGAACGCAGGGAGGAACGGGCAGCGAAGAGATTTGCCGCCCTGGAGAGGGGGGCAGAGTTGCCGGGGGCTGGAGGAGCAGAGGACGGAAGATCAGAGGGTCAACCTTCCGCCATGGAGGAACAGGCGGAATGGCTTCGGGCGCGAGGAGGTCCCTGCGGGAAGGAGGAGAGGCGCTGGGCGAGGAGATGAGGAGGAGGATCGCCGGTGGACACCTCGTCCTCCGCGGTTCGATCTGCCGGATTACAATGGGCAGGAAGATCCGCTGGGGTGGCTAAGCCGCTGCGAGCGGTTCTTCAAGGTTCATCGGATTCCGGAAGATGAGTTCGTGGAGATCGCAGGCCTGCATTTGGCGGGAGAAGCATTGGAAGTTTTGGATAATTGGCAGAGAGAAGAGCCATGGATTGCTTGGGACGATTTTGCAGGAGCATTCGCACAGAGATTCACAAGGCATTCGAGTATCGGCCCGTTGGGAGACTTGGTGAATCTCAAGCAAGGTAGTAGCGGTGTGGATGAGTATGCGAGGGAGTTCCAACGACTCCTTGCTCGCACCACAACGATGAGAAGGGTGGATCAGGTGGAAACTTTCATGGCCGGGCTCTCGGGGGCTTTGGGTGCAGAGGTGCGACGGGAGCGGCCTCGGGACCTCGCTGAGGCAATCGGCATTGCACGTGAAGCGGAAGCACGGCAGGCAGCCTTGGTTGCGGCAGCAATTGAGGGTATGACAAGTTCGGGACGAGGGCGAGGCCCTTTCCGTAACCCGACTTATCATTCATCTCCGCCGGCAGCACCTCTGGGAGGCCTCATGAGCGGGAACCAGTCAGGAGGAATGGCGCAACTGGGGCGAACGTTTGGCGCACAAGCAACCAAGACGGGGGGACTGTCTTCTCAAGGGGGCGGCAGCCACTCAACTCTGCCTCGGTCCGCCCCGGCCACCAGTTCTCAAAGCAGCGCTGCGTCGGCCCCAAATCGGCTGCGTTTAACTGCTGACCAGTTGGCGGATCGACGAGCAAAAGGGCTGTGCTACAATTGTGACGAAGTGTATTCCAGAGGACACCGCTGTAAGCGCTTGTTTTATCTGGAAATAGAAGATGGGGAAGAAGAGGAAGGAGGCCAGACGGAGGAACCCGAGGAAGAGGTTTCGCTGTCCATGCTCGCTGCATTAGGGCCTAAGCAGGGAAGCACGATGCAGGTCATGGTACATCTGCATGGCAGGCAGTGGCTCGGCCTCATTGACAGCGGGAGCACTCACAATTTCGTGAGTACTTACGCGGCGAGGCAGGATGGTGGACAGCAGTTGGAAAGTCCGTCGGGAAAGAACTGGTTCCACATGGTGCGGGTTGCAGGAGGGACACACTTGCCGTGTCTAGGCAAATTTACAGCAGATTTCGGCATCCAAGGGCAGCAGTTCCACACCTCTTTCATCGTCCTTCCAATTGATGTTTTTGACATCATTCTGGGAGTCCAGTGGCTGCGGGAGTTGGGCAAAATCCAATGGGACTTTGAGGACTTATCTATGGAGTTTGAGAGGGGGGGAACAATTGTCAGAATACAGGGGTTGCAGCGCCAGTTAAGGCCAGGAGTAATGCAGGCCGAAGTGAGAGAGGAGGGAGCAATCACGCGGCTACTGACCGCCTATCAAGACATTTTCGCCGAACCACAGGAGCTACCGCCGCCGAGACAGTGTGATCACCGCATCCCTCGCCGAGGGCATCGATCCTGTCAGAAGCGGCCAGATCGGTACCCTTTTCTAGAAGGATCGAGATCGGCGGCAAAGGCGCGATCTTGCCGAAGCAAGGTATCATTCGAACCAGTCGCTCACCTTTCTCCTCTCCAGTCTTGCTCGTCAAGAAGGCAGACGGCACGTGGCGTTTCTGCGTAGATTACCGCGAGCTTAATGCGCGGACGGTCAAAGACAAGTTTCCTATTCCCGTGGTGGAAGAACTTCTGGATGAATTGGGAGGGGCGCGGTTCTTCACTAAGTTGGATTTACGATCGGGCTATCATCAGGTTCGCATGTGGCCCGACGACATCGCCAAGACTGCCTTCCGAACACACCATGGGCATTACGAGTTCCTCGTGATGCCTTTCGGCTTGTCCAATGCGCCATCCACTTTTCAAGCCCTAATGAATGAAGTGTTGCAGGAGTTCTTGCGCAGATTTGTACTCGTCTTCTTCGACGACATTCTGGTGTACAGCCTTTCGGAGGAGGAACATCAGGACCACTTGCGCCAGGTTTTCGAGCGCTTGAGGCTTCATCAACTCTACCTCAAACGTTCCAAGTGTGCCTTCGCGCAGAGCCAGGTGGGCTATCTGGGTCACGTTATCTCCCACAATGGGGTATCGGCAGACCCGGAAAAACTCCAAGCAGTGACCGAGTGGCCCAGGCCCACATCCATTTCAGCTCTTCGGGGGTTCTTAGGGCTCACCGGCTACTATCGCCGCTTTGTTGAATTATGCAGTCATTGCGGAGGCTCTCACCGCTCTTCTCCGGCGGAACAATTTCTCCTGGACAGATTCAGCCGAGCAGGCTTTCCATTGCCTCAAACATGCTTTGGTGTCGGCTCCAGTGCTACAAATGCCGGACTTCGACGTTTCCTTTGTCGTTGAATGCGACGCTTCAGGCACGGGTATAGGGGCCGTCCTCCAACAGCAAGGCCATCCCATCGCCTATTTTAGCGGAAGTTGGCGGACCGGCATATGAAGTTAGCGGCTTATGAGCGCGAGTTGATTGGGTTATCCAAGGCGGTGCGGCACTGGCGCCCTTATCTATGGGGGCATCAATTCATCGTGCGCACGGATCATAGCAGTCTCAAGTTTTTGTTAGAGCAGGCCCTCATCACACCGCCTCAACAACACTGGCTCAGTAAACTCATGGGATTCGACTTTCAGGTGGAATATAAACCGGGCAAACACAACTTGGCGGCGGATGCTCTCTCTCGGGTTCATTCATCCGAACCACAGTGTGCAGCTATATCCACTCTGGTTGAGGTTACCCGTGATCAGTGGAGGGAGTTGTTGCGGCAGGATCCGGTTATTCAGCGCCTGGCAAATCGTTGGAAGAGAGCTGCAGTTCGGGCTGACCCAGTTCCGGGTGCTCCAGTTCCACCGGCTCCCTCTCCACTCGCTGGAACGGAAGACACAAGCCAGAGCGCAGGGGGTGCGGCTGAGCATGACAAAGTCCAGTGGGAGGTCAGAGACGGTCTTGTCTTCCGAAATGGCCGCTTGGTGGTGCCCGTGTCTTCTTCATTGATCCCCAGGATCATTGCATCCGTCCATGATCTGACCCATGAAGGCGTCAACAAGACCCTCCATCGTCTTCAGGCTGAATATTTCTGGGAAAAGCAGCGTGAGTCCGTGGCCCAGTATGTCAGTGCCTGCGCCATATGCCAACAAAGCAAGACGAGCAACTTGTCGCCGGCAGGCCTCTTGCAGCCATTGCCCGTTCCACACCAAATATGGGCCGACGTCTCCATGGATTTTATCACAGACTTACCCAAGTCACAGGGTAAGACAGCCTTGCTGGTGGTGGTGGACCGCCTATCCAAATATGCTCATTTTATTCCCCTGTCACGGCCAGCCACAGCTCCCATGGTCGCCAAATTCTTCTTCGATCAAGTGGTCAGGTTGCATGGGTTGCCGGAGTCAATTGTGTCTGACAGGGACCCCGTTTTTCTCAGTGCTTTCTGGCAAGATCTATTTAAACGGAGTGGCACGACATTGCTGATGTCCACGGCTTATCACCCCCAGACCGACGGACAAACGGAGGTGGTCAACCGTACTATTGAAATGTATTTGAGGTGCCTCGCCAAAGACAATCCAGTTAAATGGGTACATTGGGTGCCGTGGGCGGAGTTCTGTTACAATACTTCCTTCCATACAGCTCTCCGGATGACACCGTTCGAATTGGTTTATGGCCGCTCTCCGCCACCCCTACTGCCATATCAACAGGGCGCGACTGTCCTTGACTCCGTCGACTGTGAGTTAGTCGATCGGGACGCCTTGTTGCAGCAAGCGCGCGAACATCTTCTCCAAGCACAAAACTGGATGAAGCAACGCTATGACCAGTGGCATCGGGCAGTGCAGTTTTCCGTCGGCTCTTGGGTATGGCTTAAGCTTCAGAAGCACCGGCAGCTGTCGGTTCGCACCACCCGTCAGCACAAGTTATCACCGAAGTTCTATGGCCCATATCAAGTGCTGGCGCGCATCGGTTCCGTCGCCTACCGATTGCAGCTGCCGGCAAATGCCCGACTACACAATGTGTTTCATGTTTCCTTACTCAAGGAGTTTAAGGGCACACCGCCGACGCATCAGATGGATCTTCCTGCTGAGGTGGTCGATACTACAGCCGGGCCTGCGCAGCCGGAGCCTCACGGCATCCTAGCTCAGCGGTTTGTCCACGGCCATCGACAGCTATTGGTTCAATGGACAGGCGAGCCAGCGGAGGAAGCCACTTGGATGGATGCTAGCACATTTAAACGCTCCTTTCCAGACTCCAAGCTTGAGGACAAGCTTGTTCTTGAGGGGGGAAGTAATGATATGAGCAAAGCAATGGACCGGGTGTATTACAGGCGCCGGCATCGTGTGGGTCCAGTGGAGGGGAAGCAATGGGAATCGAGGATGCAGGTGCGGTGGTTGAGCACATCCACCCACAAATACCATGCGAGAGATAAGATTTGATAGGAGAAAGTTATCTAGATAAGTTGGCAAGTAGATTTATTATTTCCTTTTTAGCTATTTCTATTCCTTGTTAGTAGGAGATAAGGTTTGATATTATTCTGTTAAAAAATCCTTCCTTACGGTTGGTGGTGAGGGATTATATAAGGAGAAATAAAAACCAAGAAAAGGCATGCTTTTATGCATAAAACTAATCTCGGCGGTGGCTCCGAAAACAGCCAACCCTAAGGCGCAAGCTACCTCGACGAGTTCTTCGTCGGGTAGTCTGCGATCCGGTCTCTGACGGGCACTTTCGTCTTGTCTGAGCTAGCGCATTCCACGTCGGCTCGTATCATGTACTCTCTTGACTGAGGATTTTTAATTACATGCACTCTTAAGAGCATTATTAGCCACCAATATATGGTGCCACAAAAAATCGATTGATTTTGCTTAATTGCAATTCCAGCTCTTCTCATAAACACATGGTGTTTTCTGTTTAGTTTGTGTGGCTAATGTGGTTATAGTGATGATGTAGCTGACATATACCATTGGATAGTGCGTTCAGAGTATTCACTTATTCCACACTTCATAGAGTCTTTGTGATGGATTCAATTACTTTGTATTTGGCGGTTATATTCTTGAGGAGAAAATGAAGCAACAATCTATAAGTGACAAATTATACTTGCAACCAAAGGTCAGTCATTGGTATTCCTCCACATGCTAAATGATCTATTATGTTTAGTCTTCGTCACACGATAATTCTGCATCCTATTCCCAGATAAATATTGCATAAACTCCTCAAAATTAAAGTCAAAATATATGTGATTAGAGAGCTTTCTTTAATAGTTGTGTAACTTATGATGTTGACTCTGTTTGGGTTCTGTTTATGTTGTGTTTTTCTCGAGATCCAATAAGACCATCACGAGACCTGCAATATGCCATGCCCAACTCACCTGACTATGTTTAATTGGGGCATTCACTGCATTGCTACGGAGCCATTTTTTAACGATGTATTCTGTACTTCTAATAACCCGTTTTAGTAGAGATGTTGCTTTTACCTTTAACCCAACGTGACAGGTTTTCCCAGACAAACTGTTTGTGTCATGCTAACGATAATCACAGCTTAGACATTGCAGTCTTTAATCTACACTAAACAAATGTTTTTACACGCATGCAAAAACAATGCACCGCGGCGATCACAGATATATATTTCCTCGAACTTGGATGAAAATGACTAGCGGTTCGTGTAGATTTCAGTCATTTTCGTGTGCTTGAACCGGTTGTAAATCTGCATAATTTAGCTCGGGTCATGCGAATTTCATTCCGTCATAATGTTGTCTGCAGTGTGCTGTGGAGGGTTAATGTGGGCACACCTTTTCATCTTTTCCGCGTTCTTGAATCAGTAAATTCAGATTGAGTTCAGGCTGGATGGTGTGGTGCTGTCGTTTGTAGATTGCACAATGTGGGATCTCCTTTCGGTTTGTAGGTCAGGATCTTTGTTGTTCTGGTCGTTGTAGTCTGCACATGACATTTGTGTTTGGGTTGTTTCTATGTTAGGATCATACTTTTTAGGTGGTTGCATGTGCTTGGATGGGGTGGCAATCATTCATCACTCTACCTTATGGTTTTGTCTTTCTTAATTGCCTTGCATTATTCACATGGCTAACAAAGGGAATCTCCAGCAGCTTTTGGGTAGCTATAGCAAGGTTTCTCTCTGAATTAACTGTGTTGGACCTTTTCTAGCATTTACATTTTGTAAATTAGCTCTTTGTTTGTTCGATTAGGAGGTAATTCAATAAAAGAGAATCCAATTCATTTTTCTTCTACACCAATGTACATGTTTGCGCATTTTACTTTCATTGATAATTGTGTGTCCTTCCCCAAATGGAAAATGGTATTTATAGGACCGAAGGCCTGGCAAACAGGCAAAGTATGCTCAATTTTCCTGTTTTCAGACAAATATTTAGCGTACATCGCTACAGTAGTAATTCGTTATTTGTTACCAGTATTACTTGCCTACAGTATGTAATGTATGTGCTATATTTGTGCTTGCCACTGATATTTTGTTGTCATTGTCATGCAGGAATCTATAGGAACAATGATTATTTGATGGTTTCGTGCAATGGTGAGCTTAGCCAAATGTGAGCTGCAGTAAGTATTGGAAAACCCCTATTATCTATTCCTTTCTTCAGGAATGTGCTTTACAATGACAACTTTCGACTCTAAACATTGGCTTCTTCTATTCTCCACCATTTGGTTTCATCAGATATGTGACATGGTCGTAACATCAAGATATTTGAATGTCACTTTGGTTGTGCCAGAGTTGGATAAGGCTTCATTTTGGAATGATCCAAGGTGTGGTTTGGCACCTTGATATTCATTTCCTTTGCATGATTTCTTTCTTGGGCTATTAGTAGGTTTTGTGCTTATGAGTGATCGATTCTGTCTTGCAGTGAGTTCCAAGATATATTTGATGTTGAATACTTTATAACCTCTTTATGAGATGAAGTTCACATACTGACAAAATTGCCCTCAAGGGTAAAGCGAAGAGTCGAACTTGGGGTGTTCCACTCAATGCCACCTATTAGTTGGTCTGATATATCCTATTACCATAATCAGGTAAGCTTCATCTTGCATTATATTAAGGCTGCTTTGGATCACAGCATTTATTTAATAAGCTAATAATTGATTAAATTGGAACCAGATTCTTCCATTGATTCGGAAGTACAAGGTTGTCCATTTGAATAGAACTGATGCTAGACTAGCAAACAATGGCTTGCCTATGGAGATTTAGAAACTACGATGTCGACTCAATTACGCCTCTCTGAGATTTGCCTCACAAACTGAAGAGTTGGGCAAGCAAGTAATTAGGATACTTCGCCAAAATGGTCCATTCTTGGTTCTTCATTTACGTTATGAAATGGATGTGTTGGCTTTCTCTGGCTGTACACATGGTTGCAGTAACGAAGAAGCAGAAGAGCTCACAAGAATGAGGTGAGTATTTTGGAATTATAATTTAAACCTGCGGTTGTATTTCTTTGGTTAGTTCTTGTTCGTAGAGTGGGTCATTAAAATTTGTCAACTGGACATACTCTTTTGACAGTAGTTTTCAAACTATTCTTGGCCTCAGGTATGCTTATTCATGGTGGAAAGAAAGTCATTAACTCAGACTTGAAAAGAAAAGATGGCCTTTGCCCATTGACACCAGAGGAGACTGCTCTTGTCCTCAGAGCATTGGACGTCGATAGAAGTATGCAAATATATATTGCGGCTCGAGAAATATATGGTGGAAAGCGCAGAATGGCTCCTCTCACTTCCTCTTACCCAAATATGGTATGGACACAATCGAATGTGTTATAAATCTATTGAATCACACAATGTGTTGTACAAGTATACGACTATTTCTCACCACTTCTCGTTCTCCTTGCTGATTCATTTATGCTTTAGCATTGATTTATAGGTGAGAAAAGAGACTTTTGGAACCTTCCGATCTAATGTTCTTTCAGGATCTTTTAGTTCAGCAAAATCGTGAAACTTTCATGAAAGGACTCTAGATAAATGCAAAAAAAGTCGTAATTACATTTAGACCATTCCAGCTATTTTTCACGAAAAAGAGTTTTCATTTTAGCGCAATCGTGGAGCCTTCGTAGGAAGACCTCAGATAAATACAAAAAAACTTAATTACGTTCTATCTTTTTAACTGTTTTACGCGTTTTCTCAACCGGTTAAAAAAACATCACCAAAAAAACAAAATTGTTTTTGCCAAAAATACAACGCGCATGTCGTATCACACCGTGTAAACATTCCTATACTAATGTCTGCAGAATTCGCGGGCTCTTAGCGATTTGCCGACCGCGCACAGTCGGCCGGTTGTCTCGGCTTGTTTTTTTTTTTTGCATTCAGGTCACTCAAAAAGTGTGTAATTACGTGTAGATCCTTTCAGCAGTTTTTTACAAAAAAATTACCTTCTGGTTCAGAAAAATCGCTGATCTTTTATGTCCTTTCAACCGTTTTGCCTGTTTTCTCGACGATCTAAAAAAAACTGTTGAAAAATACAAAATTATTTTTTCGAAAAAAACAACGCACGTGGCGTGTTACGCCGCGCAAATATTCCTAGTTGTTTAATGTCCTTTGCTGCTTTCGTTTCTTTCTGAAATCAAGACATGCATTGCACCTGAAGTCAAAGAATACTGAGTCAGCTCCTGTTTGTTATGCTTTGCTCTGAGCTTTATGAATAACTAGAAATGGTTGCGTGCTACGTCACGTTGTTTTGTATGGATGCGAGGGCAAGTATGGCATGCCACTGAGGCCGTGCGTGTATGTGAAGGCGCAATCGAGCGATCGTATAGGACGACAATGGTTCCGGACACCGGTTGATATGAGCTGGTAATCCAGAGAAAATCCGTGTTCTGTAAAAACGTGCGAACGTACACCCAATGTTGTTCCTAAATGTTCATATTGCTCCCAAATTGTAGTAAGAATAGCAATCTAGGAGAGAAATTTTCTCTTCAATTGAACTAATTAGCCAATCTGTTCATTAACTGTTGATGGACTAAAACATACAGGTAAATACTATGCACCAAATATAATAAAACAATACAAATACATACATCTATATATCAAAGGAAATGCAAGATACCCCAATCAATTACCTAGTAAAAGCTGTAATAACACTAAGGGAGGGATAAGAGGAGCAACAAGTAGAGAGCTCCAAAAAGCAACACTCATCTCATCTGACTGGAAGCCTAGAAACAGAAACAGAAAAGAGCATGGAAAAATTAGAATTTCTCTCCAAGGAAACAATGCATAGCTGGCGGGGGATTCTGAGGAAGAAAGCATTCCCCTGCAATGGCAATCAAAAACCTACAACACCCAAAGGAATGTAACTGCAAACGATGACATGTCAATATGGTAATCGAGAATACATAGACTATACACGATATTAGCCAGCAAGTTGCTCAAAGCAATCAAGGATGCATAACACAAGACACATTGTTGAAGCTGTCAAATTATATCTCACATATTTTTTCATTCGACAAAAGCATTGTAGACAACTCTACATAATATTCAACTGGGCATGTGTGGTGGTCGTCTGCTGTAAAATAATAAAATTTTGGTAAATATGAGACAGCTCAAAAGAACTAAAGTAGCACTGGCAATTTAGTCCTCAAAGTGAACGTGGATCCCCTACTCAACAGTATTAAGCACAATCCTTTATCATAGACCATGGAGAAGAGTTCAACACATGAGCTATTTATTATCTACAATATAAGTATACATCTAAAAAATTGGAGGGATCATGAAAAAATGTATAGCACAACAAAGCACATGGGATTGTACGGTGAACTTCTTCCATCCAGAAAAGAGAACAAAATTTGTGCTAAAATTCCTTGATACACAAATAGGTATGCAATGCATGAGATAGGGCCCATCTAAAGGGGAGCGATGTGCTGGAGTCTGAAGACTTACACATCAAAAGGCCAAGTCTGATTATGACATCCACAAGAATAGAATTAGCCTTGCCCACAAGCTGAAACAGCTTCTTTCTTTTGATGGTAAAGTTCGCAGTCTTCTCCATGACACAATTGATTTCAGCAAATCCCTCAACCATATCATTAACCTGTCAAAATTAGTGTCCTAGAAATTTAAGAACAAAGTGTTCAATCCTACCACCACGTGGCAAAAGTTTAACTTTGTCCAATTTCAGTACCTGCTGTATGCTTGTATGTAACGATCAAGAGCAATACTTTGACCCAGAACACGTGCAATGATGTGGATTCCATCGGTGTCTAATCCTTTAAGAACTATATAGTCAAGACCTCCTTTCATCCATGCTGTCAGGGACGGCTTCTCAACAACCGCATAACCTGGCCATCGAGAAATAGATGTCATCATGTGAGAATGTAATACAGGTTTTATTCTAAACCCGCATTGCAGCTTGAAAATGTTTAAGCGTGTCAATTTCACAGGCTGTACAAAATGCTTCGTTTCAGCCTCAATGGAAAAAAAGCAATTTCTATAGGGGAAAAGGACACACAATTCTAAACGATAAAATATATTACTAGTTATCCAATACACAAATTCGATGAAGAGTAATTCTTTCAAAATTCTATGGCCTTTATCAAATAGCGACTATCCCTATCATAGAAGGTAATCGGAGAATTTGTCGGTCATATACATATTACGATATTATCATGAAATGAAGAGAAGAAAGATGATTAGAAAGCAGTACGCTGTACTTCTCTTTTTAGCAGATAAACTATAACAGGCCAAGTGGCCAAACAGTGGATACTGGGCATGGACATACCATCTTTTGTCATCTCCGAAAGCCACCCTGAAGAATGGTTCCTAATCATATCGAGCTAGTATTTGGCCTCACGATTAGCCTCAATATAATTCCATGAGCTCTTAAACTCATCCTTCAGCTTTTGTAAATCAGAAAGATGAGGTAATGAAGAAAGGCATGCCGCATCCTCTGCTTGAATCTTATGAAGCCCACCTTTTCTCAGCACATCCGATAAATGCTGCAGGCTCTGAAGAGCTACTACTTCTGGAACCAAAAAATTTAAAAATGAGAAAAATAAAAATACAAAAATAATATTGATTAAAATTTTTAATTTCAATGAAGAATTTAATTTAAAATATAATCTTTCTCATTAATTTCTTCAGCTTTTAAGACCTAAGAAAATAATAAGTTCCAATATTAAAAATTTTACTTTCAAAATGAACAAACTATGAAAATGAGTTTGAAATATAATCTATTTTAATTTTTATCTTCTCAAAAATTTTCTTGAATTTTGGCTTTTAAGAAAATATTTTATATTGATTGTTTTCTTCTCCTCTAAAATATAAAACCCAAAATATATTAAGAAATAAAATATAAAAATTCATATAAATAGCAAATCATCTCTAGAGCCTTTTAAAAAAATTCAAAGCAATGTGAACTTATTTATTGCTGAAAAGAAATCTGTCGGTGTTTCGAATACCGACGAGTGAATTTTAGTCAAGGGGTCGCGCGTTTCCTCTCCTTGAATGGTCTAACTCAGGGAGCCCAAGAAGTATACTGATTCGCGCCGAATGTCCCTACTCCAGTTCGTGTGGTGGATCTGTATTGCTTTGGGTGCAGATGACTGCATGGCGTTACAAGCGAGGGCTAAGGACTAGCCTTGAGCGCCTCGTACGAGTGGGAGAGCTTGAAAGCTTGAAGATGCAAAGGGTTTGAAGCTATAGGAGCGTTCGAGCCGGGTGTATGAGTAATAACTGCTCGCCCCTAAAGCCATCCCCCTTCCCTGATAGTCCTGCCTCCCTTTAAATAGACGGAGGGGGTAGGTTACATAGGAATTTGGAAAAGAAAGTATGGTGTCCTACGCCTAGGAGTCCCGGTCTTCGGTCTTGGCGACTGACCGGTGTCTGCTCACCCCATGCTGGGTCGGCGGATACATCGAGCGGTATAGTTCTCTGTTTCACCGGGAAGCGGCGCACCTACCCTCTACGCGTTTACCAGGTGCTGACGTCGTAATGCTTGACTCTGGCGTTGCCTCGGGAGGGAGCGCATCCTCCCACTGTGCATGACTGGACGATGAGACTGGAGATTGACTTCGGCAACCTCCCCGTCGCCTTGGGAAGGAGCCCCCTGCCCTCGCAAGGTCACTCTGAGCCATCGTGTCCGTAGGGCAGGTGGTCAACAATCGATGATGGTCTGGCACCCGACCCTTGGCGGAGATTGTCTTAGCTTGGTCGGAGCTTGTGGGGCACCCGACCCATGGCGGGGGTCGGACCGCCCCCTGGTTGGTTTGGTTAGGGACGAGTGTCGCCGTGGCTCGATGGGGCTTTCGCCGAGGCTGGGCTGGGCGGCAGCCCATTAAATAGATCTGGGCATTGAGGGCATCCTTGGTATAAGTACTCGTCAAAATCAAAACTGTATAATATGACTATGAGCGCAAAATGTCGAATTGCGAATTTTTCCGAGACCTTATCACATCCTTGAAACTTTACCTCCTAGTCTAAAGCACTAGATTAACTTGTAGGAAAAGTTTAGAAAATAACAGAGTTGATTTGGCCATTTTAGAAAATCAAAATATAAATTGAAGTAAATCAATAATAGCAATATTAGAATTTTAAAAAATAAATATAATTTATAAAAATCTTAAAATTTTATGATAACTTTAAATAATTATTATGATTACAAAAAAGTTTCATATAAAATAAAGCTTATTTGGTATCTAATAAAAATAAAAACTAGCAAACAGAATTTTAATGCAGCTATATTTTTAGAATTTTAATAATTTTCACAGAAAATATCTTAAGCTGAAAATTTTATAGTGTGGTGAAAACATTATCCAAATTACTCAGAAAAATTTAAAGAAATTTTAAGTCACGAATGACAGCTCATTTATTGCCTTGACCTCATCCTATCCAGTCTGCGAAATTTGGTACAGCAGTTTTGTAGGAATTTAATGAAAATTTTCAGGTAAAGTCTTGTCTTGAAATTTTTACCAGATGATAAGACCTATCTTTTGATCATGCAAAAAAATTTTCAAACACTTTAGACAAGGAATGATAGCCCAATTGTATACTTGAACCTGTTCTGTCTAGAAAAAAGTAAGGGAGTGTATATGTATCATTCGGATGTTTTTGTCTTAACTAACATCCAAATTCACCGGGCCGTTGGATCAAATCATAGGATCGGATGTGGGCCGTTGGATCTAACATCCAAATTCACCGGGCCGTTAGATTAAATCATAGGATCGGATGTAATCGATACTCCCAAATCTCAACAATGATCCAATGGTTCTAGATTTGGGTGATTTCAACAAAAAAAAACATCCGGTTGATATTTATCAAATCCCAAAAAGTAATCCTGTCCATCCCTATGTCCTTCTCTCACAGCCAGCCCTTCTTCTCACCCCTCATTCTTTCCACCTCTTGCCACCTTCCTTCTTCACCATGGCAGCAAGAACACAACCTCTCTCTCTTTCCCTCCACCTTCTCTCGTCACAATCTTTCCCAAAACCAAAGTATTAACCGGTGCATGTTATATCATCATGATTCTCATGATCCATACAATTCATTTTTGCAACCAAACCCAGTATGCATAACCATGTGTAAAATTTTTTTGGGGGGGGCAGAGGTGTAGCAGCTCTATGCTCTAGGTTTTGCTCGTCTTCGGTAAGATGCCACCGCTGCGCCATTGTCGAGCTTCACCGTGAACCGTGACCATTTGATCCGCAGTTAATCGCCCAGATCATGCCTCATAGAAGCCCATCTCTATTCACTACGTGTATGTCGCCGTCACTACCCTTGTCGTAACTATGACTGCCCAATCGGACATGAGCGGTCCATAACAGGACATGTGTTGACATTGCATCATGGCCACGCGATCGCATCGTCACTGCCTTTGCTGGAGTTCTGACCATCTGATCTAGATAGCGCGGGCAAGATCATGTTGTGTGTCATGAGTTCGAGCTGTCATGTGTCCTTACTGATGTCGACGACGCAACATTAGCCATGATGTCATGTGCAAGAATCGAGGCTCCATGGACTCCGAGTCCGTAGACCGCAGGCCCACTTGTTAGTTTAATAAGTTTTATTTTAGATTTATTTTAATTCGGTAAATAGTGTCGTTGACGTCAACATGACATCATAATTAGATTTTACTGTAGATAAATAATTTGGCTGAAACCAAAAATTCAATAACGTCAGCATGATGTCATTAACCCTAATTTTTAGTAGAAAAATAATTCGAGTGATTAGGTTTTATTCTTTTTCTTTTATTTTAATCTTTCATGAGTCCGTTCTCCCTCATACGAGCTCTCCCCCCTCAATTTTTACATGTGTGGTTGATGGAGGGCCTTGTATTCGCATATGCATGTCAGTGTGTGGTGTACTGTACATGTCTTGTTGCATGAGTTGCGAACCAGTTGTATCTTAAAAAGTTTGTACCTAAAAAACTGGATTAATTTGATCGATCAACGAGCAAGGGTTGCATGTCAACTGGAAAGGTAAGATCCCTGAATGACCCGCATTCCTGGACAGACACGAAATCAGTTCAAGATCGAGTCTCCATAGAGGTGGGCATATGGGGCGTGCCTTAATGAGCCGGCCCGAAGCACGAAGGGCACGGCACGGCCCAAGCCCGGTCCGGCACGTTAATGGGCCGTGCCGTGCCGACCTATTCTCGAGCTTCGGCCGTGCCGGGCCCAAAAACAAAGACGACGGCGGCACGCCGCCCGGCCATTTGGCGTGCTTGCGGCGGCCCGCCCGCCTGGCGGCAAGTAGACGCGTGAGAGCTAAGAGCCGGCGGCTTTGGCGCGGAGAGCGGGCTGGCGGAGCACGTGGTGTGGAGCCACGGAGAGCGATGGTCGGCGCGCGTCGCGCACGCCTCGCGCGGGCGACGTGGCAAGAAGATCGGGCAGCCGTTGGCGTTAGGGCGTCTTGGGCGTGTCACGCCTCACGCGTGGCATGGCGCGGAGACCGGCCAGCCGGTGGCCGAGCGGCGCGTCCGCGCGTATGCCAGGCGCCAATGGCGCGCCTTGCTGAGACCAAAATCGAGTGGTCTTTGGCGGGGAAAAGACAAAGGCGCACAATGACCGAGAGATAAAGAGAAAGAGAGAGAGGGAGAGCCGGAGAGGTGTGTCCAGTGTCCGTCAGTCTGTGACCGTATGTGCTTTTTTTATGCATCGGAGACATGGAAAAGACAGAAAGGTAATGTGATGTGAAAAAATAAAGACACTCGTTCCATCCACGTAATTTTGAACACGAGGGAATCACGGAAAAGAAAGGATGTGATAGAATGACACAAAGTTGCTGGCTGCTGCTCTTCAAATTTTGTCCCGTGCAGGCGCGCCGCGCGCTTCTAATTTAATTTTATAATGGACATTTCAATCTTTAAGCTATAAAATCAGCCCGGCTACGATTTATTCAGATTCAAGACATCTCTCTCGCTCTCTCTTCTTGCTCATTTTTGCTCGGCGATTCGCACATCTTTCTTTCTCTACTTACTTTATTTTTCTCTACCATCCGGAGAAAAATGTTTCAAGAAACAAGAGTAGAAGAAACACGCCCGCTCTCCAAGTCCTCCTCGTCAGGATCAAGAGATTGATCCACGCCAACTCTCCCCCATCATGGGAGACTACGACATGGATGACCGTCATTTGGACGGCACGCACGGCATCGAGGATGCCTTGTACACTCCGGATGCACCGAGCTCGGATGCCGCTACCTCGGTGTATCCGGGACGGGCATCAGTATCCATACCAAACACGCAGCCCGACATATCGATGCAGCCAGCACGGTCGTCCATATCCGACACTCGATGCGCGTGGTGCTGGCAACATATGGATAAAACCGTCGAAATTGTGGACGGACAGGAGGTAGTGTATGCTGTTTGCAAGTATTGTCAAGCTAAACTATCTGCACGTGCATGTGGTGGTACAGGTCATCTCAAGAGGCACGCGAAAAATTATTTGAAGAAGATATCGGCAAGACGGAGGTCGGGCGAGGGCGTCTGAACCTGACTCAACTTCAACACCGCGGTTCGGTAAGCACATGGATATCTGTACCGACGTAGCTAGAGACGAAATTGCACGGTATATAATTCTGAGAGGATCTTCCGCTTAGAATGGGTGAGAGCTCTAGCTTTGAGAGAATGGTGCAACGTGGTTTTTGTCCTAATACCAACATGTTAGTAGAAGAACAACTAAGCGTGATATTTATAGAATATTTACAAACAAACTAGAAATATTAAAATGGACCTTTATGTCACTTAGTTTTTCATTTGCATTAACATCGGATATATGGATGTCCTCCCATCAAAGAGCGGTACATTAGTGTTGTTAAGCATTACCTAGATGACGATACGTACTAAACAAAAGAGTTATAGGGTTTAGACTAATCTCAAGAGTCACATCTGGGAGAAAATATCGCTACTCGTATACTCGATGTTATCAAGGAATTTAAAATAGAAAATAGAATTATTTCTATCACTCTTGATAATGCATCGGCTAACACGACGGCTATGGATGTAGTACTGCAAAGCATCATTTCCTTTCAATTTTTTTGTGTGGCTGCGATTCCTTCCTTGGACTGATATTTTTGTTCCCCACCTACCTCTCTCTCTCTTTCTTTCCTATGTATGTGGTGAAAAAAACCCATTAGGAGGCTGCCTTTTTCCCAGAGCCTTGCCGACTTCACCCTCTCCCTTTTCTCGTTGCTTTGCACCACAGGGTCCGACGCCCTCCTCACCTCGGTGAAGCCTCCACCCCGCCCTTCCTCCCTGGCTTGGCGGCAAGAGAGAGAAGAAGCCCGGCGTCGTCGGCCGAGTGTCCCTGGGCGCCCCTTGCCTTCTGTCGGTGAGCTTCTCCCCGTGCCCCACCTTTTACGCCGAGAGCCCCCCGGCGTCTCCTCTTCAACCCGACCGGCTCCTCCCAAAGAAGTGCAGCAAAGAAGAAGCCGGTGGAGAAGCGGCCGGAGCGATGAGTTTAACCAATGGGCGCAACTTGTTCGGCAGCAGGAAGTGGCGCCCTCCTTCCCTCTGCCGGACCAGCCGCTCCTCCCCTGAACTTTCCCGCTCTCGGCGATGCAGCCCGGCAAGAACCGGAGGCAACAACAACCGCAGCAAGCAATAGCGATGCCAAAGAAGATCGATTGCCCTCCCCTTTTTGCCTTCTTGTGGTGAGAATCAATTGAAAGTGTAGTGTTTGATTTCTAGTATGCATGCCAAGTGTTTGATGATATGCCTAGCTAGGTTTTCTTGAGATGAACTGTTTGTGCATGCCATGTGTTCGATGAAATGACCGTGAGGTGTGCGTGGGTGTAGTGGCTCGTTTGGGCGATTCGGCGGTGGTTTGATTGGTTTTAATATCTAGCTTGATATCGATTGCTATGATTTTTTACACTTGCTGCACATATGAAAAGAATCCTTATGAATCTAAAGATGTATATGGTTTGGAAAGATACATGAATCAATTTGTAAGTGATGAAATCTTTGAAGTATTTGTCCCTGATGATTAATCTTGCTGACTTCAGGGTGTTAAATCTTTCCATATTGTGATTAGTAAAGATATGTATGTCAACTCAAAACAAGTTTGGTCGTTTAGTTGCTATTAACTTATTTGCATGAAAACTTGACTTTGTGATCACCCCAAATGCCCATGCTGGATTGGTCTCTGAAATGCATTGTAAATGAATCCGTTCGAATGAAAAGAGGTTTAGCTGTGAGTAGAAATGGTTTACTATCGGAATCTATATACTCTCATTCCTAGTTCTTGCGATGTGTATGTGTTTACTTAAGTATCGGTTGTCTAGCATATTGATCATGATACTTGCTATTGTTAGTCGATGATTATACATGATTAAGGGCTAAGGCAGTGCTTGTTGAAATATAACCATGAATAAGTGCAATGTCCAACACCTTGCTGTTGGCTGTTGACCAGAGGGTGGGATTAGTAGGATCTAATTAGCTCAAGCTTTATTAGCTCTTACCCAGATAGTGCTATAAAATATTCATGGTTTAATTTGATAGGTTTTAGTTTTACTCTCAATGGAATGCTTGAGCGCCATGTTCTTTTGATATCATTCTTCCTTATCATAGAGTAAATGGAAGTATCGGTGTATGCATGCAGATATATACACACACACACACACACTTAATTGATCTGAAGAATATGAATTCTTAGGGCTTGCTTAGCCGAGATATCTACACCGTAATCAAAGTATGCTTAAGTTGGTGTATTATCCTAGACCTTGTTGGGTAAAGCTACCCATGGGGATTTAGGTACACAAGGGTTACGTGTTGCGGTTGATTGAATGTTTGGTCGATAATTTGTATCTATGTTTGATTTACGATTTCGGGAGGAGTGGCCTCTTCTTCGCTACCACTCCACTTTCATGATTTAAAACAAGTACACCGAAATGTGTGTCCAACTGAGTCGTTCGTTGTTATTTATCGGTTCATAGCTAATTTCTATTGATTGTTGTAAGTATGGATTATATTGGTGACCGTCCCTTCGCGGACGTGATTAGCTAGTGGATTCGGATGGTCACTAGTAAGCCTTAATCTCGGTGAGTTCTTGTACCTTTGTTAATATTACACCGAGTAGCGAGAATGGGGTGCAGGGATACTTGTGGTTAATATACAAGAGATGTATTTAATTGTGCCTCGTCTAGGGAATTGAGTTGAGTATGTTGTTTGAAATGTGTTTTAGTTGAGTATGTTGATTGAAATATGTATTTGTTGAGAATTGTTGATTGAAATGTGTTTTAGTTGAGTGTGTTGATTGAAATGTGTTTTAGTTGAGAATTGATGTTGCATTCTTGCATTCATGATATGCATATTCATAATGGAAGAGGTGACCCATTCTGATGCGGGCCTCTGTGTTCACACGTAGTGAACATGAAAGTCCTACCTCGTAGTCCCATTCATCGAGGTGAATGGGAGCGAAGACGATAAGTAGGCACCTTCCATCTACGGGATGGGAGGGGCGTGAGGTGCACACCGACGGGTGGGCACTTTCAGCGATCTTGATGCGTGCATGGAAATGAGCATTCATGTGCATTGCATCTTTCATAATGAGTGTTATGGTAAATGGTGTGTCATATGGGCGGTGATTATGGTAATTGGAGGTCGACTCGTGGATTCAACCCAAATAGGGGAGATTGAATTGAATTTGATGAATTAGCGCATTTCCCTTCTTTGCTAAGTATGTTGGATGAATATCGGAGAGTGTAGTTGAGTTATGAACTCAAATAAAAATTGATGAAAATGAATTGAGTTACAACAAGGGGTGGTTGAGTCGGGAGACGTTGTAGCTTAGAGTCAAGTGATACCTCTTTGGCGTTGAGTGGTTTTATCATTAAGCTGATGACTTGATTGCGGTAATTTTTGGTATGGTTGAGTTATTGCTTTAAATGGATATAAATCGTTTTGTCAAGTGTTGTTTCATTAGACATTACTAGCTCTTATAGTCAAGCTCTTGCTTTACTTCTGATAGATTGGGATTGTTATTCTCGTGTACTTTGCTGAGTTTGAACTCACGCTTGTTATTTAATGTTTGTAGGTGTTTTGAAGCCGGTTTGCATGGATGGGAGTAGTAGCACGTACACGACTCCGGTCATCACCACCGCATTTAATTAATTTGTAAAGCCTAGATGTAAATAATGGTGTTGTAATGTGTTGCTCGTCGTGCTGGAGTTGTTAATTTCTATTTGGTTGTGTGATTGATTATCTAAGGACCTGCTAGATGGTTTGATTCTATTTTAAGTGTTTGATATATTATATAACCGCTATTGCTCTTTTTGTCTGCGAGTGGATGTCCTCGTTTTAGGGAAGTCTTCGAAATTTTGTAAATTTCGGGGCTTAGTTTTAAACCAGTTTTAAGAGTCGAGGTTAATTCCTATCTTTTTAGCTAAGCGGTGACATTAGTTATTCAAAGTGTTGGTAGCATCCGTGGCGTGTTTAGCGCCGGGTGTTACTGATTAGTATCGAGCGGGCTTTAGGTCCGTGGTATGTAATTTAGCAATTTTACTCTAGAGTAAACTAAAAGTTCTTTGTGTAGAGGTAGAAACATGGCATAGGTATCTACTTTTAAAAAAAAAATTAGCCTCAGGGTAATAACTTTAAAATCTGAAATTGCGTGGTTCATTAATTTAAAACTTGACACACTCTGTTGCACAGTAGGAAGGGATGGGTATCATTGCATTACGCTCAAATGTTGCACTTAAGCTTTGATGATTGCATGTTAAATTATTGTTGCATATTGCTTTGATTATAAAAGGGATTGTTTGAATCATTATGCTTTAAGCCGTGCTTTTGACCTTGTTAAGGGTCTTGGTTGGTGGTGTGGCGGTTAAAGCCCTTTTGAAGTATGAGAACCTCTCGAGGTGAGGGTTAAATGCTTTTAGGAGTAGTTTGAGGGTAAGGAGGAAAGTTGGTTTCTTTTGCCTTCGATGTTTGGAGTTAAAGAAAAAGTTTGGTGATGAATCCTTTCGGTTTCTTTTACCGCTTTGGACTTCGGGTTTGTTGGTTTCTTTGGTTTTGTTGGTTATTGTGGGTTGCCTTGTAGAAAACAATTGTAGTTGTTGTTCTCTGTATTTAAGAAAGTTATTGAAGTTATTTGGTGCAAAGTTTACATCGTGTGGATCTTTGGTGTCAAGGTTTTATCGGCGAATTTGGTTGATCATTTGGTTTTCCTATGCACCTTTTTCCTTCCTAGAGGTTGTAAACCTTGAGGTTTGTTTGAGTGGTTTCCGTTGGAGTTTGGGAATTTGAAGTCGAATTCTCTTATGATTTATGATTGGGTTTTACGGAAGAGAGATGGTTTTCTTTGTTACTCGCTTAATGATCGTGGATTTCCTTAAAGGTTGAGTCGTGACCCACGAGGCGTTTAAGGCGTTATGTGAATGATGAGTTGTTAGAGATTTTAGATGAAGTGGGTTACCGATTACATTAATGTGAATTGTTGGTTATATAAAGGCACCCAAATTTATTGTGGGATATAGAATGACTAATTGGAATGGTGCGTGATTTTAAATTGAAAAGTTGATTAGAGTTATTGCAATGATGGTGAATAGTGAAAATTGATTGGAAATCGAGATTTGTGTTTGATAAGTCTAGTCTTGATCATGATTGAGAGGGTTTAGAATCTTACGTGGATGAATTTATTATAGCAAGGTGTTGATGTAAAATATCAAGTATATTGGCGAAAAAGACATGAGATTTGTTGATTTATGTTGCGTATGAGTCAATTAAATGGTGGATCGACAAAATGATTTAATCGATGTGAAATTAAAGAATGAGTATATGGAATGGTTGTATGAATGATGGGGTTTTGTCTTGGGAAAATGTCTATTTGGGAGTTATATATGGAAAATGACTAGTGGTGGGTATATGAATAGGAGGAGGAAGGTAAAGGAAGATTGGGTTTGGTAACTTCCGTTCAAACACAATGTACCTTTTAGGATTCGGTGAAAATGAATCATTTAATGGCTAGAACATTGGAGTACTAGAAATGGTGGGATTTGAGATGAACCTTCCTTTGACTCGAGGATTGAAAATGAGGATGTAAGAGTAGTCTGGAAGTAATCGATTGATGGAATTGGAATATTTTATTTTGTCAAACCACGTTAGTCTTTTGCTTTGGTTAAAAGAGATGGCTTGATTGATTCTTGTGGGATTCTGGGAAAAATGTAAGGTGGATCGTGTTTTAGCGTGGGGTTTCTCTTTTAATTGGAGTTCTCCCCGAGGCGAATTTTGTTGTATCGATTTGAAAGTGTTAAAGGTGACTTATATGATGTTCGAGAATCGGGTCTTCTCTTGCAAATTTGGCTTTAGAAGAAGAATATGAGTAATGATTGGGCTCTATCAAGATCCTCTCTCAGGTAGCTTTGGATGCTTTGCGGTTCAAGATAATGTACGTGGTCTATTTGGTTAAAATGGGAATTGTATCTCCTTTGTGTTCTAGCTGGAGTTACAGGAAATGGAAGGTTATGGTATAGTGTTGAGCATAATAAAGAGAATTGAGTTTCCCTTAGTGTGTAAATTTTACCGCATTATTTGAAGAGGATGAAAGTGGTTAGTTTTGCTAAAAAGAATTGAGAGATTTTGGGTGGGTAATAACTGAGGATTTTACTTTTGATGTGGTTCCTTAGTGGTGCTTGTTTAGCCCTTATTAGTGAACTACATGGAAGTTAACGGTAATTAAGTCACCATTTCTATTGGGAGACTAAACTTTTGGGTTCAAATGGTTGTAGTGAAGGATTTCATAATTTGATGTGTGGTGTTCTGTAGTGAACTTTTATCTTGGGCAGTGGTCCTTTGGGGTGAGATAAGCTTAGTAGAAGGAACATCAAAAATTATAGTGTGGAGATATGGTTGGAAGGGAAATTATGTCTTAGTGAATAAATTGTTTCGATGGTATTTGTTTCGATATGGACCCTTTTGATAAAGAGGTCAATCAATTGAAAGAGGAGATAAGAGTATAGCAATCGAAATCGAGTATGGATTTGCAGCAGAGCATAGAGGTTGGTATCCTATTCATCTGAGGAGGATCACTGGTGGTTCAGATGTCGTACGTTGTAGTGTCGCCAAAAAGTTTGTCTAAGTTTGTCAGATGGTTTGCGAGAGTAGTGTGATTTGAGATTTTGGCCTATTGATTGATTTTGACTGAGTTCTTGCATGAGAAGTTGCACTTATTTAAGCTAAGTCAATTCGTTTTGTTAATCATTGGATTTGAGGTTTTGATTTACCGTTTGTAACCGTTGGAGTTTTGTGTGTGGGCGTTTTGAGTTGGCAAAGATGTTTAAGACCTTTGCGTCTTTGATTTGCATAGTTGGCATTCTTGAATTCGGGGACGAATTCCTTTAAGGGGGAGAGTGTAATCTTGCAAAGCATCATTTCCTTTCAATTTTTTGTGTGGTGCGATTCCTTCCTTGGGTGATATTTTTGTTCCCCACCTACTCTCTCTCTCTTTCTTTCCTATGTATGTGGCTGAAAAAAAACCCATTAGGGAGGTGTGTTTTTTCCCTGTGCCTTGCCGACTTCACCCTCTCCTTTTACGTTCTTTGCACCACAGGGTCCGACGCCCTCCTCGGCTCGGTAAAGCCTCCGGCCCTGCCCTTCCTCCTGGCTTGGCGGCAAGAGAGAGGCGGCCGGCGTCGTCGTCCCACCAGAGTGTCCTGCCGGCGCCCTTGCCTTCTGTCGGTGAGCTTCTCCCCGTGCCCCACCTTTTCGGCGAGAGCCCCCCACGGCGTCTCCTCTTCAACCCGACCGGCTCCTCCCAAGCGGTTGGTGCAAAAGAAGGCCGGTGGAGAAGCGGCCGAGCGATGGCCGAACCACCGGAGGCAAGCAACATTCGGCGGCGAAGTGGCGCCCTCCTTCCCTCTGGGACCAGCCGCTCCTCCCTGAACTTTCCCTGCTCGGCGATGACAGCGGAAGAAGCGGGAGGCAAGAACAACCGCAGCAAGCAATAGCGATGCAGCTGACATCGATTGCCCTCCCTTTTGCCTTCTTGTGGTGAGAATCAATTGAAAGTGTAGTGTTTGATTTCTAGTATGCATGCCAAGTGTTTGATGATATGCCTAGCTAGGTTTTCTTGAGATGAACTGTTTGTGCATGCCATGTGTTCGATGAAATGACCGTGAGGTGTGCGTGGGTGTAGTGGCTCTCGTTTGGGCGATTCGAGCGGTGGTTTGATTGGTTTTAATATCTAGCTTGATATCTGATTGCTATGATTTTTTACACTTGCTGCACATATGAAAAGAATCCCTTATGAATCTAAAGATGTATATGGTTTGGAAAGATACATGAATCAATTTGTAAGTGATGAAATCTTTGAAGTATTTGTCACGATGATTAATCTTGTCGACTTGAGGTGTTAAATCTTTCCATATTGTGATTAGTAAAGATATGTATGTCAACTCAAAACAAGTTTGGTCGTTTAGTTGCTATTAACTTATTTGCATGAAAACTTGACTTTGTGATCACCCCAAATGCCCATCTGGATTGGTCTCTGAAATGCATTGTAAATGAATCCGCTCGAATGAAAAGAGGTTTAGCCGTGAGTAGAAATGGTTTACTATCGGAATCTATATACTCTCATTCCTAGTTCTTGCGATGTGTATGTGTTTACTTAAGTATCGGTTGTCTAGCATATTGATCATGATACTTGCTATTGTTAGTCGATGATTATACATGATTAAGGGCTAAAGGCAATGCTTGTTGAAATATAACCATGAATAAGTGCAATGTCCAACACCTTCTTTGTTGGTACATTGACGAGGGTGGGATTAGTAGGATCTAATTAGCTCAAGCTTTATTAGCTCTTACCCGGATAGTGCTATAAAATATTCATGGTTTAATTTGATAGGTTTTAGTTTTTACTCTCAATGGAATGCTTGAACGCCATGTTCTTTTGATATCATTCTTCCTTATCATAGAGTAAATGGAAATATCGATGTATGCATGCAGATATATACACACACACACACACACTTAATTGATCTGAAGAATATGAATTCTTAGGGCTTGCTTAGCCGAGATATCTACTTTGGTAATCAAAGTATGCTTAAGTTGGTGTATTATCCTAGACCTTGTTGGGTAAAGCTACCCATGGGGATTTAGGTACACAAGGGTTACGTGTTGCGGTTGATTGAATGTTTGGTCGATAATTTGTATCTATGTTTGATTTCGATTTCAGGAGGAGTGGCCTCTTCTTCGCGCCACTCCACTTTCCATGATTTAAAACAAGTACACCGAGTGTGTGTCCAATCGAAGTCGCTCGTTGTTATTTATCGGTTCATAGCTAATTTCTATTGATTGTTGTAAGTATGGATTATATTGGTGACCGTCCTTCATGGACGTGATTAGCTAGTGGATTCGGATGGTCACTAGTAAGCCTTAATCTCGGTGAGTTCTTTGTACCTTTGTTAATATTACAATCGAGTAGCGAGAATGGGGCACGGGATACTTGTGGTTAATATACAAGAGATGTATTTAATTGTGCCTCGTCTAGGGAATTGAGTTGAGTATGTTGTTTGAAATGTGTTTTAGTTGAGTATGTTGATTGAAATATGTATTTGTTGAGAATTGTTGATTGAAATGTGTTTTAGTTGAGTGTGTTGATTGAAATATGTTTTAGTTGAGAATTGATGTTGCATTCTTGCATTCATGATATGCATATTCATAATGGAAGAGGTGACCCATTCGATCAAGGGCCTCTGTGTTCACACGTAGTGAACATGAAAGTCCTACCTCGTAGTCCCATTCATCGAGGTGAATGGGAGCGAGACGAGAAGAGTAGGCACCTTCCATCTACGGGATGGGAGGGGCGTGAGGGTGCACACCGACGGGTGGGCACTTTCAGCGTCTTCGATGCGTGCATGGAAATGAGCATTCATGTGCATTGCATCTTTCATAATGAGTGTTATGGTAAATGGTGTGTCATATGGGCGGTGATTATGGTAATTGGAGGTCGACTCGTGGATTCAACCCAAATAGGGAGATTGAATTGAATTTGATGAATTAGCGCATTTCCTTCTTTGCTAAGTATGTTGGATGAATATCGGAGAGTGTAGTTGAGTTATGAACTCAAATAAAAATTGATGAAAATGAATTGAGTTACAACAAGGGTGGTTGAGTCGGGAGACGTTGTAGCTTAGAGTCAAGTGATACCTCTTTGGCGTTGAGTGGTTTTATCATTAAGTCGATGACTTGATTGCGGTAATTTTTGGTATGGTTGAGTTATTGCTTTAAATGGATATAAATCGTTTTGTCAAGTGTTGTTTCATTCAGTATTATTAGCTCTTATAGTCAAGCTCTTGCTTTACTCGATAGATTGGGATTGTTATTCTCGTGTACTTTGTTTGAGTTTGAACTCACGCTTGTTATTTAATGTTTGTAGGTGTTTTGAAGCGGTTTGCATGGATGGGAGTAGTATACGTACACGACTCGGTCATCACCACCGCATTTAATTAATTTGTAAAGCCTAGATGTAAATAATGGTGTTGTAATGTGTTGCTCGTCGTGCTGGAGTTGTTAATTTCTATTTGGTTGTGTGATTGATTATCTAAGGACCTGCTAGATGGTTTGATTCTATTTTAAGTGTTTGATATATTATATAACTGCTATTGCTCTTTTGTCTGCTGAGTGGATGTCCTCGTTTTAGGGGAGGTGCTGCCGAAATTTTGCAAATTTCGGGGGCTTAGTTTTAAACCAGTTTTAAGAGTCAGAGGTTAATTCCTATCTTTTCGCTAGCGGTGACATTAGTTATTCAAAGTGTTGGTAGCATCCGTGGCGTGTTTAGCGCCGGGGTGTTACAATGGAGTATCTCTCATCGCATCTAGAGACTTATGTTGGAGGTTTTGTACTCCACCAAAGGTGCATATGCCATATTATTAATCTCATTGTGCAGGCAGGTTTGGTTGTAATGAAACCTAGTTTAGAGAGCATACGTAATGCTATCGATTTTATTACAAATTCACCCATAAAGTTTGTCCGCTTCTCGAGTCTTCGCGGGGCCAACAATAAGAAACCCAGAAGATTCGGCATTGATATGAAAGTTAGATGGAACTCAACTTATACTATGCTGGAGCAGTGCAAAGACTACGAGCACATTATCACTGTCTTTGTCATCTGTAATAATCGTGAGCCAGTGGTTACTGAAGCAGATTGGGAACTTGCTAATCATTTTCGTGATTTTTTACTAATTTTTTACGATGCAACTAAACAATTATCCGGTGTGTACTACCCAACATCTTCTTTAGTCATCGAATGGCTTTGGCTCATTGCTAATGCTTTTAAAGAAAATCGAGATAATTTTATTTTACATCGCATTATAGAACCAATGGAGCAAAAAATTTTAAAATATTTTCAAGCTATTCCACATTTGTACAGCTTTCTTTGTCATTTTTTGAATCGTCGGAGAAAATTTTACGACTTGCGTAGGCGCCTTCGAGGAATAGGTGAGGCATTCGATCTTGATTTCTCCGAGGCCTATACTCATGTTTATAATGAGTTTTTGAGTTTTAAACAAATATTACGAGAAGTTTGGTGTCGAAGTGCAGACGAAGATCTACCTCAACAACGCAACAAGCACGAGGCGGTTCAACCGCTTCAAGTATATAGAAGAAGTTTGAAAGGCAAGTCTAGTTCGTCTTCCAAACA